>VMDR010006817.1:0-43503 GCA_007922815.1 Macrotus californicus | reverse complement strand
GTTGTAATTTTTTAAGTCCTTTCCTCTCATGGCTAGTTTTCAATGAATCTCCTTGTACATATTTCGTATCATACCTATGCATCTGGTTATAGCAGGATACATATCTGTAGTAAAATATTTATATAGGGTAAATACCTGAAGTAAAATTACTATGGCAAAGTATATTTTTTAATTCTGATAGATACTGCTGAATTTTCTTGTATAGACGTTCTCAGATTTGACCGTTCCACCTGCTTCTCCTCACCCCTGCTGATACAGGGCGGGGCAAAGGGAGATTCACAGTTGTGAGTGCATGAAATACAGAGTTTATTCTTGTGTTGTCATTTATTAATTATCATGTTGTTTTCCATTCAAACATCTGTAAACCTACTCCTGCCTCACCCTGAACCGTACAGCATTGATTTTTTCCTTCTTTTAATCTCATAGGTTATGTGTTTTATGAGTTAGAATGAATAATAAAATATAGTAAAATTAGAAGACATGGATAAACATCCCCAACTACGAAAAGAATAACTTCTATCAATGCTTCATTTTAACTAACATTATACATGTACTCCTTAATTAATGTAAATATAACACCTTCCCAATATCATTGCATGAATTCGGGGACCATGTGGGTTTATATTTTACAGCTAAATATAATTCTCAAGATCCATTCTAAAACACCATTAATTTTAAAATTTTTTCAGAAGTCTTAAGTGTTTATATCAACATTAGACTGTTTAATCATCCCTCAGCTATGAAAATGTTCCGAAATGCATTTAGAGAAGATTAAATACTAGCCTAAAATACATTGTTGGGATTTGTATTTGAGATATCTGGTACAAATTTTTGAATGCTTTATCTACCGAAGTTTTGTAGGAATGAGAGTTTGTTTCTCCTGGGTTGTGTGTTCATTCGTACCGTCTGTCTGCTGAAAAACAAGTTATTTTCTATTCTGTCACAAGTGCAGGTGGAGCACAGGGTGTGTGTGGGTGTGTACACGTGTGTGTGCTCAGCACTCTTTACTTTATTATTGTCCTGGTTCATAATTGAAATGGTGGCAACAGTGTTGACCAGTGTCACCTGTGTTTTCAAGAGACAGCATCTTAATTTACCGTGGCTATGCTAACAGATTGGAGTTGACATTTGTGAAATTGATGTTTATTTTACATGTATATATGAGATAAAAGTTTAAGCAATTATTACTGTCATTCTTCAACCCCAATCATGCTGATCGTCCAGATACAGTATTTTTATAGCCTTGACAAGTTGTAGAATTAAATCACCCCCTCCTTCCTTTTCCTTCTTTTAAGGAGTTAGGGAGCTCAAAGTTTTCCATGTTTGTATGTCTATCAATAAAAGAAGCTTCGTGTGAGGTAGGGGAGGGCTTTGTTGGGGGGGCGGGCCCTGATGGTGAAGCTCACAGGGCCCTCCCAAATACGAGGTTTCTCTAACTCATTTACATCTTGCATCATATTCCATATTACCTTCTTTTAAAAACGCATTTCTATTCACATTGTTGCATAAAACTGAAGCTCTATTGTGTGCTGCACTTGTTGGGGGACTTTCCATACCCTTGCCCCACATAAGCCCTGGACACAGTTTGAGAAGGAGCCATCGATACATGGTCCACCCTGTGCTGGGTGAGGTAGATGGCCGTTTGTTAGGTAATTAACTGACTTAGTCTCTTCCTCCCTCCCTCCCTTCCTCCATACACCATTCCTTCCTCTTTCAGTGTATTCAGTTTCTCTGCCACAGAACACGTGTGTCTCTTTGCTCACCCCCAGCTCTTGCCGGACAAGGGCCAAATTTGTAATTTTTCAGCTTTCTCAGCCGTACTGCTTGGAGGAAGAGTCCAATTCTCCATACAGGATTTTGCTCTCATTCAATGGTCTGCAAGTGTGGTTCCAAGACCAGCATCCACATAATTCCCTGGGAGTTTGTTAGAAATGCAGATTCCTGGGCCCCAACCCAGAGCTGCTGTTTCAGAAACCCGGGGGATAAGCCCAGGACTTGGTGTTCTTGCCAGTCCTCTGGATGGCGGTGGGGGGTGGGGGAGGAGGGCGCACACACTCCAGTTTTAGAACTTGGTCAGTTCCTCTTTGCCGAATGAAGGACCTGGAAGTCCTTCCTGCAAGGTTCCTACTCTTGTTCTCAATACAAAAAAGAGCAAAAGGTGGCAAAAGTCCAGTTAGCATGGCTGATCATAGAGGATGACGAAATAATGCAATTTTGATGGTCAAGGTCAGATTCTCCTGTTTTGTTCCACAAAATGCTCAGGGGTGATGCCGCTCCTCCCTGAAGGAGCGTCAGTACAGTATGTCGCCACAGTGAGCAGCCTGCTGGCAGGCCACATTTATTAAAGACCACAAACCAATATTCAAATAATTTATGCTTCTACCAAGTTATCTCTGGGCTCTAGGGTGGAACAGCTTGAGAAGAGATGAGACATGGCAGAAATTCTTCTAACACGGAGGTCATTGTTGCTGGGTGTGGGGGGGGGGGATGGATACAGGCCTTTCCAAACAGTGTTGAAACAGGCACACAATTTCTGTTTGCCCCCCAGTAAATTTCCATAGTCGTTTCTCTAAATTCCCTTTCTGTCATGGAACAGTCTTTGATTTGCAGACATGTATTCTGCACAGCCAAGAATAGAGGCTCTCAGAAATTGCGGATTTTAACAAATTTCAAAGTTCTGAGCATATGGCAGTTGTTGATTGGATTTATCTAGCATAACAAGAAACTAAGATTTCCTTCAGCAAAGCACGCTCTGAAGTAGCACTGTGTGGAAAGCCATTAGCTAAGGACGGTAAAGCAAGGAAGACCAGGAGAAATGCAAATAACAACAATATAATTAAACTGTAAATGTGATAGAGAAATGTCTGTGAAATGCCTGCAGCCCCAGGATTCTTACGCCTTTCCCCCTGTTTTTAAGGCCACATCGAAATTGTTACTTCTGAAAATATTTATAACCTGTCAAGAGAAAAGACTAGAATCTATGTAGCTATGTAACCCTGAGGAAAATGTTCTTTTCAAAGCCCAGATTGATGGAAACGTTGTTGCCTCTTCTATTTTTGTGGGATGGGTTGCTGGTGCCGATAAGTTTATTGGTGTTAAAAACATAATTATCTGAAAGCCATTGGCATTAAAAACACCAGTGCATTTTTGTAATGTAATTATAGATACAGGTTTATCTTTAAAATAGGAGACATACATTTTAATACGATGATTGCTTTTTATGTGAAGAAAAAAATAGCACAATAACAACAAAACGATTTAGGAGGAACTGGGATATGGTTATGGGGAGTCAGTGTTAAAAGAGAAGAGATTCTTGCAGGGACATGCTGCTGTTGCTACTAAGAGGAGCAAAAATTAAAACATGTCTAGGTTTTCGTGGTCAGAGACACGCACACACAAATGAAATGTTTCCTCTCATCGGTTCCCATTTGGTTTTAGATAAACATTGAGATGATGTTATACGCGAAGTGTCAAAATATCCCTATAAACAAACAAAACCACAATTAAAAATAACCAAGTTATATCATTTAAACCTAAACTAATGTAGCAGGGCATGTAAATGTTCTGGAAAGGGGAACTTATTCCTAATTAATGGGAGATAATTATTGTGACTGTTGTTTGCCCAAGGAGATGGCAGAGGCACTTTGAGTAAATGTAGGGCAGGGAAAGGGCTGTGCGCACCTGTGACATGATTTCAGACGCTGTACTGCTGTGTCCAAGGTCTATAAGGAAAAACGGATCGGTATGTCTAGGCACGCACCGTGCCCCCAAGGGCCAGAGTGTGACAAGCACCAGTAGGTGGTTCCTTTCGGTCTGTGCCCGTTACACGTGGGCGGTATCTGCCCAGATCACACAGAGCCATTGATCCTGTTCAGGGGATCGCCGCGCAGTTTCCAGAAGCAACGCATGTGAATGTTCACAGTAAAAACTGACACAATAAAAAGGCAGGAAGAAGAAAACGGCTCCCTGGCTTCATCGTGATAAAAACACAAAAACAAAACACACAGATAATCTGCAGAAGTTGCATCCGTATCACGTACCCAAACCAAGAGTCATCCTCCAGGGACTGTCGTGTCCCTCACACGCCACCCCTACTGTCCTGCCTCAAAGACCACCCAGAACACAGGGGCCTTAATGCAGCTCACGCGCTCACAAGTGATTTTGAGAAAGTGCTTTCCTGCGGCTCCCACCGGGACGTCCCTTGTTTCTACCCGGAAAGTTGCCACCAGCTGTCTCTCTTTCTCAAAAATTAATTCTTGAGCTAGAGTTGACATACAGTGTTATACGTGACATTTAGGTACAGCACAAAGTGATCATGTGGAGTCTCGTCACCACCTGTCCCTGCACAAAGTTCTCGCGGTATCATTGGCTGTGTTCCTCAGGCTGCACATTGTGTCTGTTATAACTCGGGGTTCGTATCTCGTGCTGCCTTTCCCCCCGTTCACCTGTCTCCCCGCCCACTCCCCGTGGCAGCAAACGGGAACAGACTCATGGGCACAGCAAACACCTGAGGGCGACAACTGTCTCCTTTCTCCTAGAGAAGGAGTCACCGGGCTGTGATTTCTCACGAAGGAGGGAATCAGAATCTCTTGGTGGGCTTCCCTGTATTTGTCACCAACTCTACGTGGACTCTCAACAGCACCTTGTGGCCCAGGGGTAGAATAGGGGGCAGAACCTGGGGGTCTGAAGCGGACCCTTCAGCCAGCCGAGTGAGCTGGCACCCTGCCACTCCACCCCACGGCTTAGACACACGCCCTCCCCTCCCGGCACGAGAAGGCGAAAGGGAAGCTCACACCCTCTGATCACAATGGGCGGCCGCATACACCCCAGCCGACACCCTGACACCCCGACACTCCGACACCCCGGTGGGAAGAGACGTCGTGTTGGTTCACCCTTCCAAATCAGTCTGCTAGTAGCACCTCCTAGAACAGGGTGTGGCGCACATAACACCCTCCTTTTATTACGAAGTCATACGCGTGTGATTCTGCAACATAACAACATCCCACTCAAGCACACCTTACGACGTTTTAGGTGAAATGCTCAAACTAAGACTATAAATTATTGCGCCCGTATTATTGCCCTACCAACCACACCAAGCCGGCGTCACTTCTGCCAGACCCATATGTCCTGGGAGCCTGTGGTCGCGACTCACTAACACTTGGGGCTTTTGTTGTGTTCTGGGCTTGCAGCCCTTGGCGTACATACATGTTCAGTGTCAATGGGACAGGGACAGACCAAAAATCTCTCCGAAGTGCTCGTTTGAAGAGGTTTGTTTTTTCTGGAGAATCCCCTTTGAAACTGATGTTTGAATATGCTAAGACAGTCCTTTTTCCTGCAGAGTGATATAAAACTAGCAAGGTCCAGGTCATAAGCCTGCAGCAGTTAATGGGTCTTGGGGGGGTTTCCTGAAATGTATGTCCAGTGATACTGTCTCGTCTCCCACTGTCACCATTGTCATTACAGTCCCCAAACTAGTAACACTGTTGAAATGAACTCCACCCGAAATAACGGGATACTTAGAGCTTTTTGCACGGGTATTTGACATGTGAGCGAGGAAACCCTAAGATGACTTACAAGACGTCGATCCAGATTCTGGGCTCTCTGTTCATGTTGTTTGTCTTCTCAGTGAGTCGGATCAGTGAGAGGGCCGTGTCTGTAGCAGCCTGTGCCAAACTCAGGGCAGGTTTGCCACCTTCCTCCAGCCACCCCCACAGGGATGATGTGAGAGCATGTGGTGACAAACCAACACTGTAGGGCCATGTGTGGGAAAGGGCGGGTCACTGAGGGGAGGCCAGGCCCGTACCAGAGCGGGGCTGACCCGTACTGTGGGGGGACGGGGTCAGAGGGCCCTCCTTGGCTGGGGTTCGGACACTGTGTTCAAAGCAGCAGGCTTGTGTTCTCAGCTCTTCCGTGCCCCAGGCCCGTGAACGCCTCAGCAACGTGGCAAGACACTGTTTCCAAAAACGTGAAAATCTTTTGAAGCCAAGCTAGCTTGTAGTCAGTGCAGAAGGTAAGGGCGAGACATGAAGGCACTGGGTCAAGCAATTGGCAAAATATTACATGAAGAGCTATTTGGGGGATTGATTTACTAGTTTCTGAGGTTTGGGAAAAATAAGCAAAGTAAGCTGGAGGTAGGAGAGCCATCACCCACCACGTGAGCCACAGAATTTTATAAAGCACTTGCATGAAATGAGAGACGGCTTTGCACCCCACTTGTACTTCCATTCTGGAAGACCACTGGGATCTACAATAGTTTCCAGGTATCTCCACCTACATCAGGATAATACGCAGAGACAACAGCGGCCAACGTGCCATCCTAAGCTTGTTTTCCGTTCCCAGTTTCCTGTGGTTCCTTCACATCACAATCTAGTCTCAGGCCAAATTCAAAATTGCGGAAATGGGGGATGTTCCCGTCTTCTACATTGCTCAATATCAAGTCAACTGTGCATTAATCATTAGTTTGATTTTTTCAGATATATTGGCATTTAATACTTTATATCACAGATTTGATGAATCAAACACTTATCTTTATCTGTGTGATGTGAGTGATACTTCCAAGGAAACATAGCAGACTATAAGAAGTGCACACATCTTCTAAACTTCGAGAGTGATAAATTTGTATGTATTTCAAATTTACAGTTATTGTTCTAAATTACAGTTTCAGGTGCAGTTTTTTTCATAAATATTTCTCTGGGACTAGGTAAATGACTTTCTATTATTGATTACTTAGCAAGTATATTTACTGTTCGTGCGGTCTTGGCATAGTTCTGTTTCCTTCCGTGGAACTGGAATCGTACTTGACCTGCATTATTGTGAGGCTTGGTAAAACAATTCATCCGAAGTTCAGTTTCTAAATGTATCCCGTAGGTTTCCGAAAACTTAGCCTTTACAAGAATTTGTGTTGCGCTTGAGCTTGTTCACATATTTTTGGACCTTCTTAATATCTTTATGAAGTAGACAAGATTGAATAGAACTAAACTAACTGGAAAGTGCATGAACTGTTTAATTCCTTTATTTCGAGAGGATATGAGTAATCTTATAAAGATAGATTCAATAATACGAGACTCACAACAACATGACAAGATTTCCAAGGTTACCAAATTCATTAGTGACAAACCCAGGGCAAGGTCTCAGGTGCCTGAGTTTCAATTTAACTTTTGATTCTGGTGGTGTGCTCAGAATACAGAGAGAAAGGGTTCTCTTTGAGAGAGATGGGTCTCAAAGAGTGCACTGTGTTTTATTTTAAAACCACAAGGAAAGTTGTGTAACTGTGAGTGAATTTTGATCTAAAAAATTCCTCACCCCCCAAAATTCTCATTTTTATTCATCAATAACACCAATAACTAGCTGCATAATATTTTTGGACCAAATCTTAATTAAGCAGCAATGATTATCTTTTAGGTGAAGTGTTCCCCCATTTATCTGTAAACGGTTTTTTTCTCAACGATTTTCATCTGCGGCCCTAAAGGAACTCAGCATGTTCTTCCCAATCTGGGGCAGACAATGATTTACAGTGACGACAAAAGTGCAGCTTTAGTACAGTTCTTGTGTCCACAGCTTCGTGGCACACAGGCAAGGGTTTGTGCTGACGTCACGTGAAATGAGAAACCTAACACAAGGCCCACGAAACAGACTTTTTCTGATATGGGTCCAACTTGAGGTGGGTGGGTGGGCGTAACTCCATCCTGTGGGCCCCTCAGCAAACCACGGCAGCGCTGCGGGTCTCTTTGTGAAGGCCAAGAGCAGTAACACAGTTCATCTGAGTCACCTGTTTGCTAGCTACTGCGTAGCATCCATGTCACCTGGGACACATACAATAGGAAATGACAAAGATACGGACAAATCCGGTATAGTCCCCATTTAAAATGGGCACTTCAGTGGAGGCTGGACTGTCCCCGGATACAGAGATGACTAGTGGGTGATGGAGGGTTCCCGAAAAGGTAGACTGTGGGGCTGTAAGATGGTCCTCAATGGATTTCGAGAACCGCAAGCACAGACTAGCAGGCCTGCAGTGCACGGAGAGAAGATACTTTCTTTGGTCCTGTCGGTCCATTTTAACCCCTTCTGAGGCTAATTCTTTTCTCTGCCCTCCAGCAGACCTAGCGCTTGGTGTACGAGGGCGTGTTCACTCACGATCATCAGCAGTTCTCTGATCACTGTAGTTCTGTTTCTAAAAACTCTCTGGTGCCGTGGTTACCGCGCATAGCGCATGTAAGAGCAAACTCCTTCTCACTGTCTGCAGTGCTGGGGTTGTTCCCGTGCCCCGCTGTAGAAGGCTAGAGGGGGCAGTGCTGCAGGGAAGCATGGGCTTCCTTCCTTCCTGTGGCACCCTCCGGCCTTCTGCACCTTGGCCCCCTTGCATGGGGGTCCCTGAGACTCCCCACGATGCCAAGGAGGACAGGGAAGGTCTCCATTCATTTGAATCAATCTGTTACTGGTTGGTTTTCTCTGACAATGGCAGGTCTGGATTTTTTTTCTTCTGCCTCATTCCCTCCCCAAATAAAAACACTTTTGCTGGAGATCTCCTATTAGCAGTTTCTTTGGACAAGTTCCTCCATGTGGCCCCCTAAGACATGTCCCCCAGCCATGGGACATCTGCTAGGACCTCCTGAGCTTCTTTCTTGGGAACTGGGTTTTTCCCTTGAGCCAGCCCCATTGGGTGTGATGTAAGATAATGTCAAGCTAGCTGGTTCTTTCTATCTTTCTGGTCCTCCCTTTCTCATGGCTGATATGAAAAATGCACATTTTTAAAAATGTATTGCTCTTACAAATTCTGGAGGAAGACTCCTCATGTTATCAGCACACCATGGAAGAAGCTAGCTTGTGGGAATCGGTCATCTCTTTTTAAAGTCTCCATTATACGCCTTTTCCTTTATTTGATCTTAGCAGTGTTAACAGCAGGAAGGTTCGTTTGTCATGCATATATTTGGAGAGACTAATGCTATGTGTATCAGGAGAGAGAAAAAGAAGTGCTTTCTAGTATGAAGGTTTTTATTACTATGTTTATCTAAACATAATGCTCTCAGTAGAGAAGAGAGCCAGGGATTTCATGGTTCCCTCTATTGTCCCTCATGAACAGAGCTTTGCTGCCAAAGACCAAAATGTGCCAGCTGTTTCTCATGGAGTGTCCCCAGTAGCATTGTCTGTGTCATTCATGTCACTGCTCATGGGAGAAACCGACTGCCCTGTCAGCGAGACCTGGTGCCTGGTCCGCTCCAAGCGAGCGGTGTGATTGGCCCTAAGGCACACGCCCCGGGTTCCAACTAACTGAGTTTGGACATGTGGGATATTAGGCAGGGCAGGAAAAGAGGCTTCAACAAATATCATTGAAGTTAACCCTGGGAACTAAAGAGAATGATCCTTACAGTTGGCCATCCAAACACACTCTCTTCAATAAGATCAAAAATGTGGAGGGCTCTTTATCTTTTTTGGTTAAAAAATCCATACCCATATTAATGAACTTTGGCCCTTTCCTCCTCAGGGAACGCCAGTGAAGCGGACAGTGATGAGTCTGAAGGAGGGTGCGCAGTGCGACCAGAGACCGGACCATGCACTTCGGGAACCCGGTAGGTCTGTGCGCAAACTCTGTCTCGGTCGCCTGCAAAGCAAGCAGCGCTCTTGCGCTGTTTGAACTTTGTCTATCTTATTATAAGATAAGAGAAACAAGATGAATTAATTCACTAGGTTGTGGTGAAAATGAATTAGGACAAATGCAAAGATTTTGGAATGTTGTTAAGTATTCAATAAATGGCAACCATCATCATCCTCGTCATCATCATCCTTATTTTAAAGGTTCACCAAGAATAAGAATAAGATTCTGAGCTGTGTCTGTTCTCTGTATCTGTGTAAGTATGTGTTCATCTATCATCTGCAATATGGAGCGTAATTACCTCTAACGGCATAAATATTTAGAGGACAGAGGTCAAGCAGCAGCTGTCTAGAAAACTTCATTTGTGTAATCCAAGCCAGTAAGGCTAAGAAATACTTAAAGGACATTGAAGAATAGTTTAAACAATTATGATTTTTAAAGAAAATACTAACAGACAGAACAACTGTGTTAGCCCCTATAAAGTCTTGTAAGCCATATATTTAGGAAACAAATTCACGTTTCAAAGTTTGTATCTTCTGACATAAAAACTGACATCGATTTGGAGGGACTTTGTTTTTAGTACTTGTCTGGAGAGATCTTCCCGCTCTAAACCCATGCTCTTTCCGTGACACCCAGATAATTACAGTAATTAAAGAGTGAGTATTCACTGCGGTCTGTCCGTCAGCAGGTGTGCCTGTCCTGTGGAGGATCATCATGCAGGGTGGGCACAGCAGGTTTCCAGCTGTGAGTGGGCCAAACACCGTTTTCTCTCGCATTTTGATTTATTAGCCACTGTGTTATTTCCTGTATGAACAGCCGTTAACCTGCTTTTGCCCCCTGCCGGGGTGTGTTTCCTGACTTCATGTTGGATTTCCTCCCCGACTTCCATCTCTTCCGCCTCAGACGGGTTATCTCCCGTGGCTTGGTGGCTTGGTTCCTGTCCAGTCATAGGAGGCTGCTCGCTGTTAGAACATTTATTGAATTACTATCTTTTTTTTTTTTTTGCTTAAATGAGGGTTTGCACTTTCTACAGTCAAATGCCATCTTGTGTGTCTAGTCGATTGTCAAGGCTGACAGAACCATAAACACTATACTTTGAAGACCTCAGCCACCTGACAGAAATGAGTGGCTGTAATTCACGTGCAGACTCTTAGGAAAAATGATTAGAGATGGCACAAAACATAAGTAAGGCCCCATTTTGTGTGTGGTGGTTTTGTACACACAGCTATTAACCTTAAGTGCGTCGGTACAGGGGTGTATTACCTAGAAAGGGAAAGAAGTGAAATAAAATCAGAAAAAGTTAGAGGGGATATGTGCGTGTGGCATGTTGCAGTCACAGCCTGTGCGTTCCATCCAGGCTGTGGTGCCAGATAATCGTTTGAGCTTTACAGTGTCTTTAAAAAACAGACACGTAACGGTTGAGAAATAATGAAACAATCTCACTGAAGTTACATGACGCTTCCAAGGCCCTCTGGATGTGTGGGCGCTGGTACCCACCCTGGGGTCTGACTTGCGGGACCACCTCCATTTTGCTACATTGGATTGTATTGTCTGATTGAAAGATGCGCGGATTGCTTTTTCCCATTATTCACCCAACAATTTGGGACAAGTTTGTGAATCTGAACTTTTTCCTCTTTCACCCTCTTCTTGAATAAAATGTCTTCTCTCTTGTTTTTCCTGTATGTGAGAGTTGAAATGCTCCAGGAAGGAAAGGTTCGCTTTCCTTTGTAGTTTTTCAAATAAACTGTTCTGTGATAATTCCTAAGACTGCCTTCTCATGAAACCACATTATACTGGATGAGGAAAACAAATTTATTTTGTCTCTTGCAGAAGAATACACAGTAAATACTGCCGAAATGACTACCCCTGCCAACTGGCTGCTGAGTAATGTGGCAGCTACTCATGCCGTTTCTCTCTCAGAAAGTAGTGTTCCTCGGTGATTAATGGCCAGGCATATTACTAATAAGAAACTGCCACACAAAAATAGCTGAGCTGATGATCTAAAAAAAGATTCTAAGTGGAAACAAAGTCACGGGAGCTTCCCCACGAATCGAGTTGAGGCGGGGGGTTGGTTACATTTAAAGTACAGAACACGCACACATCTTCCTGTGCTGGAGGTGATGTGATGCAGGGTTCAGGATCCTGGCTGGGCTCTGCGCCAGCAGAACAGAGGCTTCTGGGAAAAAGACACATTTCACACCTGAGCGGCTTTGTGCAAATTGAAATCGGTCTTCTTTCTGTCTGAGAGTTCTGGTCCTGAAGTTTGATCCTTGCCCAAAGTATCCCCTAAATGATTCCATGTCTTGAATTTGAGTTCAGCTCCCTGCAGAAATTTCAAGGCTCTATGTGCATCAGATATTATCTAAAAAATAATACTCAGTACAGAAGAGAGTCAGGGACTTCATGGTTCCCCCCACGATGATATTATCCTTTATGCTACAGACATTTGGTGCAAAGACATTATTTATTTATTTATAAATTTTAATCTTTTAATGCCATGATTTTTTTTTTGGATGAACCAAGAGGAAAATAACTTGTACTTGCTGATGATTGGCAAGAGGGGGTCCTCCTCTTGTAATTCTTAGCTTGAGGAATTTATTTTAGTATTTTTGCCTCTTTCCTTTAGGAAATATTTGTAATATAATAGCACCTAATAGCTCTAATCACTGATATTCTCATAGAAGCAAAAACTAAAAGCAGTAAACAAATGCATCATTTTTATACAAGCGTTTTTCATATATTACAGTATCTTGCCAATATTCTGAACTTGAAATCTAAGCTATGTTTTAATAGGAAGAAGGAATGGAGAGCAATAAGCATTTATAACTAAAGCTTGAAAACTAGTTTAAGTAAAAGTAAAAAAAAACAGGGCTCTGATCTTCATCTTTACAACTGCATTGGGAGCCGGATGGTCATTTTGTTGGAATTTTTTTCTAGCAGTTGAAGGGGCAAAGGGAGACAGAGGCCGCTGGAGAAAAGACCCCATGGTGGTTAATTAGTGAGACTGTTCAGAAACGTGCTCACTACGCACAAAGTCCCGGTGCCGAGCACTGTGCGAGCTGGCTTTCCCCACAGCCTTCACAAGGTGATGATGGTGAAAGGTGTAGAAATTGAAATTCAGATTAGCTTGTGGCAAAATACCCTCCCCCTCACGGTTTCTTAAACACTTTTAGAGATTTTTAACCTCAAATGCTTGAGCTCCAACTCTCCCAAGCTCTGTTTCGCTTCTATCTCAAATCTTTGCTTAGGGGCATCTCTATGTGTTGGCTCTGTTCCCCATTCCCTTATGACAATTTGAGGTGACTTAGTGACTAGTCAAATACAGATGATTATGTGACAATGTCTGATCATATCAGGTAACATATTTCCATTTTACCAGTAATGTTTTTTGTGAAGTTCTAGCAACAGTCATTTGTCAGTGAGAAATTCAGGTGGAGGGTCCTCTCTTTGTCTCTCAAAATATACTGCAGGTAAGTGAGCTTTCTGTATGACAAGTCTTGCATTTATTAAATATTAACATGTTAATAAACATATAAGTCATAGCACAGTATAGGGGCAAATTCCAAAGTAAACTAAGTCATATCTTGACAAACTCTTGTCAGAAAGCTGCTCCTGACCACTTTCTCATTAGGCCGCTCAGTTCTCTTCCGTCTTCCGAGGTCTATGGTGGTCGTCTCCTGACCAACCCCAGCTATTCTGGGCTGCTCCCGGAGACTGGCTTTTGTCCTAACCCCCTCTGCTTCCCGCAAGTTCATGGTCTGGTGGCTGCTGTGTTCCAAGGCACGTGGGTGGGGGGGAACTTGTCCAGCAGACAGAGCCTGTCCTGGTGTTATAGAGTCAGATGCACATAGACCAGAGCGGAGGGGTGGGGGGTGCAAGCAGGGAAGCTTTAGTGATGATAGGAACACAGAAATGACAAGTGCACCTGTAAAAGGAATAAGGACGCTCAGGTGACTCCATATGAGCTGGACTGATGATGAAAGGCAAGGGAGGGGCAAGCAGGAGCATTCATAGAAATAAGGAAGTATTTTCTGCAGCACTGTAGTGCCCTGTCACCACAACCTCAAGGCATGTTGTTACTCTTCAGGGGAACTACTGGATTCCTTGTTTGTCTCCTTCGAGAGACAATGAACTTCTTGAGTTTGTGGACTGTGCCTCTGCTCTCTGTATTCCTGGTACCCATCCCATAACGCCGTCCAGTAAATGCATGCATGTTGAAGGCTTACGAAGGAATTACTGTTCTAAAAACACTTCTCTGCTGAATTTGTTTTAATTCCTTGGTCCTCTACCTGCAGACTTGACTTCCGTTAAGTCTCCAACATTCATAATTTACATATTGTCAATCATACTATGTGTGGGTTGAGGATGGAGGAGGCTGGGAGAGAAGAGGTCAAAATTCACATTTTTAAATAAGTTCAGGCCAGAGAGAGGAACTAGAGATCTGCCGAGAGGCTGGTTTCCCTGTTCTTCCATGAGTGTGACACTTAGGTAACATGCTGCATTGAGTGCCTTTCTGTTAAAAAGTGTTCAAGTGCAGAAGCAGAAGCGGAAGCAGAGGGCATGGTTCTGGTCCGCTGGAATCAGACTCAAAAGCCAAGATACAATTGCTCATGTCTTTTAAAGGAGAATCTTTGCTAATTTGAATAAATTCTTCTAAATTTAAGATCAATGCCATTTTTTTAAATATTATTTCTCACACACACACACAAAATAGTGCCTGAAATACAGTTCAGTGGCCGTGCAAGCACTGAGGTGCCTCTCAGCACTGGCTGCCTACAGCCCAGAACGTGGTGCTTCCTAGGCACCTGGAAAGAGTTACACTGAGAAGAATTTAACTCTGGAGAAGGAGACCAGGCCTATTTTATTAAGCTCTTTTGGGGTCAGGGCACTGCATAGTTCCATCAGTACCTGACCACTTTTTATATGTACGAGCATATCATGATGGGCCTGGTGGAGAAAAGACACCAAACAATAATTATCAAGGCATCTTTTGAAAATTAAAAATCTGAGTGGTGACCAAAAAACAAAATACCTTCACACAAAGATTATAATGTAAGGATGTGATTGAATATTTTCTAACATGTCTCTCTGAGACACGGTCTTGAAGACAGGTTTTTTTGTGCAAAACTCACGTAAGAAATATGCTATTTATGGAACCAGTTTTAGATCTTCAGAGTCCGAACTGTTCTCACAAACATATAGATATGTTTTTACACGGTCTTTGACCACTGGGGATTTAGGTAGCAAAGACCACGCGTGGCCTCCGGAAACGTCACGCTGTATTCATTGACCTGTAAAGCGCTACCCTTACAGTCAACTACACAGAGTCAACTGGAGGGTGGTTTTGCCAAAAATGAAAATGGAGAATGATTAAAGTTAGAGAAAATTCTAAATGAGACTGCAATTCCGACTTTATCTGAAAAGACAACAGATTCGGACTTCCACATCAGGGAGAATCACAAGGGAAAATAGCTACTTTTTAGAGAATGTTGACATCTCACTTTACCAATCACTGAGTATCAGATTTTTCCAGGAGGCGCAAAAGAGTGCAGTGCACTGCACTGGGCATTGAAGCAGGGAAGGAACCAAAAGGAAGAGCTTTATCCCGACCTTGCTCACCCCAGACGCTGCCCCCTTCCACTTGCTACATGTTGGTGCCCTGGGAGGCTTTTCTATTTAGAGGAGAATCTGTTAAAGTATATCTGGATGGAAAATAAGAGAGGAAGCGGGGGTCACTAAAAATCCATTTCTCACGATTTTGGAAATCAGAAGGATAGTTTTTCCTTTCTCCCTCCGCCCCCTCCCCCTCTCCCAGGTCCCTATGACCTCCCACTGGTCTATTCCATTCACCACAAGGCTCTAGATTTGATTGCTGCCTAAAATCATACTGACTGCCCACGAGAAGATGGCTTTGTATCTCAGAAAAATTGATGGTTCATTTTGTCAGCCACTTGTGTGTCTCCCTCCATGAAAGAAAGGGAATCACATGATGAGATTTGAGTTTATAAGATAACTGATCAATTATTTTCTCTTTTACTGCTCACTCTTTTATTGGCTCGTGGTGACCTTGCTCTAGACATTTCCCATGTAGTATCATCACTTTCCATCTTTAAAATTAAATGTGTTGAAGGAATTCTGGTGATTCGTACTTAAAGTGAAAACTTTGCTATCTTTTAGAAATGTCGTATAAAGCATGAAATATTCATTACCTTATTTAATTAAATTTATAATTAACTCTCTTGAGCTCTTCCTAGTTATATCTGTGTGCCTCCTCTATACACACAAACATAAAATGACTGATTAGAATAGGTTACTGTTAATAGAGAAAATATGCCGGTCTGTGTGTTTTTTTATATCGAATGATTATAGTAAATAAGGTACTAAGTGTTGCAGACATGTCTGCACACACACACACTCTTTGGTTTTGCTGATGTTTTCTCTGTCTCTTATGCTTCTTTATCCACACGTGAAGGATCTTTGCTATTCAAATGGCATCCCTGGTGCCTAGCAGCACATCTGGGTCACAGCAGGAGGTGAGTGCAGGAACAGGAGAGCGGGTTTGCACTCCTGTGGAGAACTGCTTACATACACTGAAGGGGAGTGAGCAGAGTGACCAAGTGACAAGGGGCATCTCATCTGCTGGAAGCATGATGGCCACAGCACCTCTTTTTTCTGGGGCAGCTTTGGCAAATTCCTGTTCCTCAGTCCCAGGTAGCTGGGGTCCTGGGCAGCAGGCATGGAGGGTGCTGATTTACAGAGCGGACCTGTACCGAGCTCGCACATTAGCCTGGCCGGTCGTTCCAGCTCTGCGAGGAGAAGTCAAGTTCTCAGGCCTGCGCAGAGATTCCTTACGCTGGTGTATTTTCATATCACACTAAGAATATTTCATATTCTGTTCAATTAGCTGTATCGGACCTGATGACTGAAAGCAGGAGCACCAGTCAGCAGTCTCTAAGAAGGCCATGATGTGATGACAGTGTCACCCTGAACTAAGAGTTACTTTAGTTGAGTTGGAAGATGTGGAAGACGGTAGCAGTGTGTGAGTGAATGAGTGTGTGTGATTTCTTTTTCATACCTTCGATGTCAAACAGATTTTAGTTCTAAAGCACAAAACAATGGAGCCATTTTGATGTTCAGTTCGTATATTTTCACTACAGAATATACAGGCAAAAGGAGGTTGACAGTTGTGAGTGCAGGAAACACAGGGTTCACTGTTGTGTTGTTACTTCTTAATGTCTGTGTCATTTTCCTTACGAACACCTGTAAACCTACCTTTGCCCCACCCTGTAAATAGCAGTGCCCTATACTGTGCTGCATTTTCAATGTTTCTTCAGTGCTTCACGTGTTATTCCATTTAATAATTATGAAAACCCTAAAAAGAGTAGGTGTTGCCCTGACCTCCCCCAGCTCATCGGGGGAAAACGCAGGCCTAGACAGAAGTGTCTCATCCTTGATTCACACTCTGTCTAGCGGTTTTCTCTGCACACTTTCTTAGCCGTCATTGGCCTGAAGTGAGAGATATCTGCTTCTGCTCTCGTTAAGGGTCAAAAATATTGAGTCTCCAGGTATTTTTGGCTTAGATGGCAGGTCGCCTTTTTAATTGATTAAATTACTAGCAAAGTGTGTCAGGTCATCTCTAACACGTGCCAGCTGCAGTCGCCTGAGACACTACTCAAACCTACTTCATGTTATACCCCTTAAAAAAGTAACACTGTGCTATTTAATTATTTCCGTCAAGCCCACCTTACTTTATTGCATAAGATAAGCGATTTTTAAATCTTGCATGTTCATCAAGTCTCAAAAAAGGACTTGAACTTATTCGCTGCCAAGAGTGTCTTTCAGAGAGAAAGTGACGTGACGTGAAACCTCTGTTGGTAAGATTCGCTCTCGTTGTCACTATGAAACCGTGGCGGTGAGGCACCGGGACTGGCATGGGTCCTGTGCTCACCTGTGCGTTTCGCTCTTCAACGATGATTGGACAGGAGCTTTGCTTAAATTCTGAGCTCTAATTTTTCAAAAGTGTGCCTGTAGCTTATGAATATATTTGTGGAAACAAAGGAAAGGATTGAAAATAGAACATGTGGGCAGATGTCAGATTTCTAGTCCTACTGGGTGGTCTTGTGTGTGATTCCTACAGTCAAAGATATTTTTATGACTAGCTGAGAGGTAATATTTGGAAAGCATATCAGGAATTACTCTTTATTTCTCAAGATTTCACATTTAAACTTTCAGCTTTGATCTGAGTGATGTTATTTTCAGGAAAAGAGAAAGTGTATCTGGTGAGGCCAAAGTTATATGTATAAATGTCTAGATCACGCTTCTGAATAACTGGTTTTGCCAGTTAGTGAGGGGCACTCAGAGGCCCATGACTGTCCAGCCTCCTCTCACTGAGGCACGAAGGATTGTCATGTCACTTCACAAGGTATCGTCACATCACAAAGGGTGCCTCGCAGGCTCAAAGAGCCCACGCCACCCACACAGTAACTAACTACATCCCAAAGAATGGAAACACTCCACTTGACTACAACGTATTTTTTTTTTAATAATCACTTCTGGGAAACTATATGGAAAAATAGACGATTTATTTAAAAAATGCCTGCAGTCAGACATTCTGAACTGGCATCAGGTTCAACAGTTTTGAGAAAGCCTACAAACGCTGGCACTGAATTTGTCGTGGTTGCCGTGAGTTGAGTCTTTTCCAGAGACTTGCTGAAACCTCTAATGGATGACGTGAGAAGTCGTATGCTTGCCCGTGGTGATATATAACATAGGGGACCGGAGGCTTGGCTCAATCGTAGGAATTTTGGTTAGTTTAAACTGTCATTTGGATATTTCAGAGCGTGGAGAGGAAGGTTGATGGTCCATTGCAAAGTTTAATCTTTGAAATGTTTCCCATAACCCCATTTTTAACGAACGGAATGTAAGGATCTGTATCATAGGACAAGAAGAAAAGCTCCATAGTGAGAGAGGTAATGGATGGGCTCCACGAAAGGAGCCGCGGGCTGAGTCCACAAGGCTGAGCAGGGCTGTGGGGACAGGACACCGTGGTGTCACTCTTTCGTAGGGTCCCTGGGAACCAGAGCTGACTCCGCAGCATGTCTCACACATATACACACTCTAAAAACAAACCTCTCCATAAAAGCAGTCAAAAAGGTTAATTTTTGTTGCTCCTGTAATACCTGTATATATCCGTTCAAAAATGAGGGAGCCAGTGGAAAGAGAAATTATGAACGTAGCTAAGAACTTTCGGCTCATTAAAGCACGTTAAAAAAAGTCCTGACTCACTGATGCATTCTAAAAGGATCCGAACTATTGCTGTGGCTTCTGTTTTTATACTAACTTTTAATGAATTCACTGTAAATCCATAAGGATGCCGAGATCCAATTACATTTGTCAAAGAAAAATGCTAGCTAAATAACTCACTGCTATTCACCTACACTCTTTTTTCTTTTGCATTTCCTAAATCCTTTCTAGCCTTTGAACATATTCTTTCTGATTTCATTAACTTTTGGCTCTCCTGTTATTTTTAGGTGATGCTGAAATTGCTTCTGTCAGATAGTTCTTAGAGTGTAGGGGACATGTATTCAAAGATGAATGTTCAGAGTGTAACAGGATTTATCATATATGATGAATTCCTTCAGAATTGAGACAATTGAAAATACCATGTTAGCCCCAGCCAGCTAGTTCATTCGGTCAGAGCATCATCCCTACACACCAAGGTTGCAGGTTCGAACCCTGGTTAGGGCACGTACACGAATCAACCAATGAACACACGGATAGGTGGAATAAACAAGATGATGGCTCTCTCCCCCGCTCTTTCTTCCTTCTCTTTTCCTCCCCCCCTCCCCGTTTCCTTCTCTAAAATCAATAAACAGTATGTCAATGGCAAAAAAAAAAAAAACAGGACTGGCAGAATGGAGAAAGTTGTTTAAATAAATATCTCTTGATCATGCAAACTGATTAATAGAGTCATCGATGAAAACAGCCAAACTTGATAGACAGGTGACAAATGGTCACTGTGAGCCATCACAGACACAAAGCATCCTTAAAGGTGACAAGACCCACTGTTACTTAGGATTTCTTAACTCTCTGAATATATGGAAGTCGTAGTTCCTAGGGGCTAATTACCTTCAAGAATGCGGTAAGCGATTCAAGCAAGGAGCAATGCCAAATAAGCAGTTCTACGCCTTCAGCAAGTGTGATTAGCATGTGGTAAAAATAGACTTACGTGGAGCTATGTCACCTCTCTTTCCCGGGCCTTTTGCTGTGATTATTTTTAATGTCACTTGAAATTCACTTGGCTCACTATTCTACTAGCTCAGGAGTAAGCTTGGAAGTGCTTAATAAAGTTTCTTGCCGTAGACCTCTGAGGAATATGTACTAATTAGATTTGTGTGTGGGAAAAAAGTGGGAGAAAGTGTGATAAGGCATTACAAAATAATGAGTGCACTCTTACTATCTGAAAAGCAACGTATTCAGCACAAGTAGACAATGATCTATTGGCATTACAAAGTAAAGCACCCTTAAAAATGACCATTTTATGGCCAAACTGATTGCTTTTCGAAGCACAGATTCATCTTATTGTTCGCTGGGAAACATGAATTATTCTCCCCAGCTCACTTGTGTGTCAGAATGTGGCAAGTGGCTGGTTTCGAGAAGTTTATATATAGCCCTGGGCTGAATGTTGGAGTCCAAGGACTTGGACTTCACATTTAAACAGACCTGACACTAGTTTTGCTTTGTTTTTTTAAGAAACTCATACTAATATTCATGAGACCAGAAATTACTACTAATTAAAGGATAAGAAAACTGCTGGGTTTCTCTATGTCACTGTGAGGTGAAAGAACTGTAAATATCAAAATGGACCTTCTAAAAGACGCAAATTAATCACTTCATCTTATGATTTTAAAGATCCAATTAGATTTTTAAAAATATTTATTACATTCCATGCATGACCTCGACACTGAGTCAAATCTTAGTATGAATTCAATCAAGAAATATTTATCGCAAGCCTAGAATTTGCAAGCGTTCTGTCCACCGCAAGAACACGACGGCAGCCACACTAGACAACGTTTCTAAGTGTAGGTGCTGAAGCAAAACACAGCAACTAGAAATAATGGCAGATGTTTCAAAGGAAAGGAAAAGGGTGGTGAGAGAGAGAGAGAGAGAGAGAGAGAGAGAGCGATGACGAGGGTCGGAAGGGAGAGTCTCCCCGGGAGATGGGAGCTGAGCTGACGTGTGAGAGAAGGAAGAGACTGAGGGCGAGTGTCGGTCCTCGGTGACAGAGGGGGTGGCGGAGGAGCAGAATGGCAGGAGACGCAGTCTGAGGGGAGCAGGAGCCGGCCCCTCCCGGATTCAGGACCGTTCTTTACAGACCCGCCCCTACAGTCACCGTCTCTCTCTTTTCCCTTGGATAGTCCAGGCGTTCCTCAAGCTCAAAGTGTCTGAAGCCAGAAAATAATATTTTTCTGCGCCTCCTCCTTTGTTCTTCATATCTGAACATAAAACCATCCACCTGGGGGTCTCAGCCCATGACACTCTCTGTCGCATCCCATGAGGGTCTCTCTCTTCTCCTTGTTGGTGTCTCCGGATTCTGTCCTCTGCCCACCCCATCCTCTAAGTCACGGTCTCAACTGTTTTTTGGTCACTTTGTGGAGGACAGAATGAACCCCCCACTGAGATTTGGTTTGAATGTAGAGACTGGTGGTCTCACACATGGGCCAGAGGTATGAAAAGGGTGGTAACTCATATAGTCAGGCCTTCTGAGGAGTGGGAGGTGGGCACCCCAGTAGGTACAGAAATGGCCTCAGACAGCAGGGCAGGGAGAATGACTTGGACTTTATTGTCCCTACCAGGTGGGGCTGGGACACAGGTTCCACACCGGAGGCCTTTGTCCTTTCTGCTGCATCACGGAAGTACACGTGGACTTTCCTATCCTCTTGCCCAGACGCGGGAAAGAGGGAAGGGTGTCAGCAGCTGGATATGACAAAGGGGAAAGCCAGGCACCAGTGCACTGGTCCCCACACCTCCGTGTGGCCCTCCTGCCTTCAGTCCCACACCTCTGTCAAAGAGGACGTTCTGAAACAGAGATCACTGCGTGTTCTTTGCTTATCACTCCACAGCCACAGACAAAAGTCCATGGTTCCTAACACGGCCCAAGGGGCCATCACTACTTGTGTTCTGCTTGCACTTACCCAGTTTTCCCTGCTGTGCTCACCTCCCCGCGCCATGGGCCAGTCTCACCGGATGAGCCCAGGCCTCCTGCCACGCCTGTGGCCTGCTTCTCGGTGTTCACAGGTGCTGCTCCTGATGACTGAGACACTGTTCTCTGTTCTGGTCCTATATACCCCTCCTTTTCTAATTTTTAATTTCAGGTTGGTTGAGGTATAATGTACATAAAATAAAATTTCACCGCAAGGCCACAGTGCTATTGCTGGTGGCAGGGAGGTGAGTGGAGCAGACTCTCCAGGTGGGGGAGAGGGGGCAGGGCTAGACCAGGAGGGACACTACCAGGAGGGTGTGGCTGCCTATATAGACATCTCAGTGCATATTTTTATAAACTGCTAATAAAATCGTGATACCATTTATAAAGGTCTCTGAAGAATGCCAAATCTTTGATATTTTACCCAGGTAAATGCAGTATTTTAAATTTTAAATAAAAAATTTATTAAAAAATGATTGGCAGTTCACTTGCTACTCATTTGAATGCCAACAACCAAAAGCTTAGAAAAATAAAATGCCTAGTGGAGCAGTTTGCTCCATAGATGTCTCAGGATCTGAGCCGTTATTGCACTAACCAAATAAACTGATCCTGGAAATTGAATTTCCATATTACATTTCCATTGCACCATATATATTAAATTTATAGTTCGTAAACATATATACACAATTATAATCATAAATTCATTAAAATGATGTATTGGGTTAATTTCTCACTAAAGTCTGGTAAAAGTGAATGTATTTCAAAAACCGAATCAAAAGTTTATTACAAAAATTCATCAACAGTTCATTTCCACTCTTTTCTGATAATGCGCCATCTTGAATCTCTCTGACTTCTGAGAACTGTGTCGATCATTAGCGTGTAGGGAGGTGGTCACAGGTTGTGTCCTTCATCAGCGTGCGTGTGACAACAGAGTAGCAGTTTCCAGGTAGATGAGACTGCGCTGGCTCCCTGCCTTTCCTGTGGCTGCCGTGTGGCCCACAGGAGATGCAGCATTTCCTGGGCTGGGGTCGGGCAGACAGCTACCTTGCTGGTATGGCTTTGTGACTGAGGCAAATGCCACACTGGAATGGTTTTAACTCATGCCTGAAGGTCACATAGGGGCACTCTAATACCTTGACTGTCACCATTTCTGGGACTAGACAAAGACAACCATGAACAGTAGCCATTGAGATTCCAGAAAACACACCCTTTCCTCCCATGTCGGTCACATATGGTACCCTCACGTTCACATGCCATGCATGTCTCAGGGGAGGGAGAAGGGCAGCAAGTCAGAAAATCTGAGCAGTTACAAAAATAGAAGACTCTTCAAACAAGCTATTCCAAAACAGCACTGTGAAAGAGCTGAACTTTGAATTGCCTGAGTCACAGCACAGACTCTCCAAGTGTGAAGATGCTGAGGGCGTGCTCACTGGCAAGCTCAAGGCACTTCTCTTTAAAGGCAGGTAGGCAGCTGCAGAAGCAGTTCTGGAAAAACATGGATGCGACGTTTCCTTTGCAAATCTGAACGGCAGTGTGATTAAAATCCAACCTCGCCTCACAACCATCACAGCACAAGGGTTACAGCAACGAAACGCTAAGTCCCTTTGCCCTATACCACGCTCAGAGAAACAAAAGAAGATGTTTGGATGAGAAGCCAACTGTCCATGGCGCAAGTCGTGAGGTCATGCCTCACAGCATTAAGTGCAGAAAAACACGACTTCGTGAAGTGAAAATAGGAGTAAACAGGCCTTCACACTGCCTCCGTGAGTTGCGGATGGCAGTGGACCGTGGGCGAGGCTTCCCTGCCACTTGCCTGGTCTTTGTTTCTCTGATCGTTTCTGGGAAAAGACTCAACTCCTTCCCGTGGAAGTGTGGCCCGGAGGGTGTGACGTCTACCGTTGGCTCCGTCCCGCTTAAAGACAAACTGAAAAAAGTCACATCCTAGTGACATTTTGAAAGCCACTGGCCAAGCCGTGTTTCAAGCTAGTCCCTACTGCTGGGGTTTTCAGTTGTGTGAGCTAACTGATCCCCCTTACTGAGGAGCTGGTTTAGATCAGGTGTCGGTCCTGTTTGTCGGGAGCCCACCTGACTGATTGACAGCAAAGAACAAGAACTAGGGGCGAAGTTGCGTTTCCCTTGAGGGGTGGCTGGGGAAGACACCAGCGTTGCCTGGTTCATTGTCCCTCAAAAATATGATTCTAATGTTAGTCGACTGGTTATAACTTAGATAATTAGCCGTAACACTGACACAACAATGGCATTGGCCCTACCATTTAAATAATCAGGTTCCCTTGGTGTTTCGGAGATGTAGGAACACACTCATGTAAATGGTAACTGGCAGGTTTCGGAATTGTCCTAAAACGTGCTCCGTCTATTCCGTGTCCCCAATGATACAAGGACACCAAGCTTCCTCTGGGTCAGGACAACCCTGTGACATTTTTACTCATAACAGTCTTAACACAAAGGACTTTCGTTTGCTTGAATTTTGACGCCATCTTCCCTCGGTTCAGAATAATAAGCATATAGGGAAACTGTGTATATGCATATATTATAAAAATAGGTAATGTAGACCTTATTATTGGAAACACACCACCTATATCACCTTTGCTTTGGTTTTCTGGAACGTTTCATGCAAAATCTTTCCACCAGCAATCTGAAGTCCTTCTTCCACGGGCACCTCCTGTGCACAATGGGGATTTCACTGTCGCCGTCTCCTGGTGACCTAGTCATCAGTGGGGGGCATTCATGTCAGAGTCTTGATGGAGAGCCTGCCTGTGCTCTTAGCTGGAATCTAGTAGCTAAAATGTATCTGTGGAGTTTCTCCCAGAAAGACCAACGGCGGTGCCATTTTAGGAAACACTGGCTGAGCGAACTGATTTCATCAACACGTAACTGTGAGCTACCTCGACAACGGAATAACTATTTCTGGTGGGATGACTGAAATGAGGGAAGGGAAAAATCTTGAATGTACACACCAGCTTTAAAATACATTCTGATACACAGGATATTTCCACAGGTTTTTGCTCTACTACACATTAGAAGCAGACCTATTTGTGTGTGTGTGTGTGTGTGTACAATATATGTATGTATACAATGCATACTGTCATAGTAGACTACTATATGTGTATATAGGTATAAAACAGGTATTTTGTTAAGTGCTATACAGATATGTAAATAGATTTAAGAATATATAATGCCAGAAGTTTAAAATCTAAGTAACAGAATGTACTACAGCCAAATGGTGAGTAAGAGCATGAGGTGGCTTGAGATAAGGGCTGAGTGGGTGGACTGGGCATCTGCCATGCAAGAAGGCGTAGTCAGAAGGCAGAGCTCCCTGCAGGGGAAGCAGTCAGAAGTGAGGCAGGATCCGGTGGAAAGGATTCAGGGCTCACTGGAAATCAGAGACAGGAAGAAGCCACATAGTGACCCCCAGTTAAGTGTTGGGGTATGAATGCCAGGGTGACCTCAGGCAATGTGAGTGAGGCTACACAGCCAGAGCAGGAGGGTGACGTGTGCTGTAGATACGAGCTGTGCACGTGCTGCCATCCAGTATAGCATCACCTGAACCTCATGTCAGCACGTGAGCTAAGTGTGCTGGCACAACGCCTCCCATTCAGAGTTCTGCGCATGCACCCTGGGGTGACACAGCAGCGAGCTGTGGGCCCCACCACACTTCCACACTGTTCTTTGGAGCACCTGTGTGCTCTGCTCTTAAAGGGTTTCCCCAGCACTCACGCCTTCTCGACTGTGCTCGGTGCTTCAGGGCTGGGGACCCGCCCTGGCCCTCGCCACTCTCAGTGACTGATGTCAAATGCTTCTCTGACTCACGTCTGCTTCCTGCAGCATCTGAGTAAGAGGAGGCCTTGCTGGCTTCACGGATTTCTCACTACCTGGTCCCCCAGGCGGGGAATCCACAGTATCAGACGACAAGGGATAGTCTACTCAGCCTTGTATGTCTATAACTATGATCCACATGACCGATGAGTAAGGAATGATGCAATCTCCATTCCAGCTTTGTTTCCACCTTTATTTTTAAAGGACCAAGGATGAAACATAGAAGACGCCTCTGCCATTTTTTCAATGCCAGCCCAGGGACACCCTTTCCTTTTTCAGGGTTCTCTCCTTCCCCGCTGCTCCAGGCAGTACTGCTGACAAGACTCCTTGCCCACCTCAGCCCTGCCTGCTCCCAGTCCAGTTCATTTCTCAAGTCATCTCCCCTCCAAAGAGCTTCCTCAGTCCTCTTTCCAAAAATGTGTCACTGCCTCCTCCAAGAACTTACTGGGTACTCCCGTTTCTTTCTGACAGGGTCTGAAAACCTTTCCAAAAACATCTGACTAGCGCTCCATTCATACCAGCAAGTACTTTTATTGATGCCGCGGCCAATTTCCACAGTGGCCCCTCTCCGCCCTCCCCCTGTCTGAAGTACAGCCACTCATCTGGCTTCAGGGCACACTCACATCCATCCTCACAGCCCTGTCCGCCCAGCACAGAGGGATCTCTCCCTCCCCCAAACGCCCGTAAAATTTATTGTCTGAATAATTCATCTGGCAATGAACCCTGCTCTGCCCTGCGACATCTCTTCTATAATCGGCTAGTATTGTTTAAATATTTGGGGGTTTCTTTTCCCTCTGTTCATATGATTATGTATTCTCTTTCTCCACACACCAGTAGTTATATGTTTTATATTCTCCACAGCTCACAGCAGTGAAATGTAGGCATTTACTAAATTATCAATTGATTTGAGTTGATTTCCATTTTATTAAAACTTATACAAAGTCATTCCCACCATTTTGCTTTTTATTTTACTTAAGGGTGGTGGGTGATTCATCTGGCCCCTGAAAAGCTCTTTCTGCTTGAGTCTGTCTCACCTACAAATGGCACAATTCAGAAGAGAGGGACAGTAGTGGCCCCAGGCTTGGGACATGAACCATAAGCCTAGTCTCTCAGGGGACTGGCCTCATATAACCAGGTAAAGAGAGGTTATGAGGTCCTCCAATTAATAATTTCATGAACATCCACTTGAAAAAATATGTACACAGCAATAGGATCCAACAGAAAGTTAAAAGTATGAAGGATTTAAAAAGTAAAGATGATAATATTCAAAGAGGCGCAGCTGTAACAGCGAATAGAGCTCTTCGGCTTTTATAGCACGGAGGAAGGACAAAGCCACCGCCTGTCATGCCAACGTCTTTTCTCTCATACGGGACACGGGCTGGTCAGTTGCAGAAGTGCTATAGGCCTGGCATGGGCCAGTTCTAGCTAACATCACATTAATGAATGGGAGACTGATGGCAAGTTAGGGGGGTTCACAGCAGGTGATAAACTGTCCCCAAAGCACTTCCTGATGAGTCAGTGCCTGCCTGAATGGAGGGTTCTGGAGGCTCTGTGTAAGTCTCCTTCCAAGCCCCCTGAGAGCTCCCAAGCCTGTCTGTTATGGGGGTGGGGGAGACTCAGCAAGAAAACAGCCATCGATGACCCAGGAAGCAGGCTGCCACCAGACACCGGATCTGCAGGCACCTCAGTGTGAACTTTGCAGCCTCCAGAACTATGAGAAGTAAACTTCTGTCCCTTGTGAGCCCCCAGTCCACAACATGAAGTTTGTTACAGCAGCCAGGACGGACCAAGACAGGCCGTGAAGACAATCCAGTTGCCAGCTAGAGGAGGCCAGGATGAAGTGTAGAAAGACCATGAAGACAGACATAGGATTTTGCTAGAGATTGGGTAGAAGAGTGAAAAATGAAACACAAATCACCATGAAGATTGGGAGCCACAGGGACCAGAAGGTGTGAAAACTGTGCACGCTCAGAGACACAGACACCAGAACACCTGAGCGAGGGAGACGGTCGGACTGCCATCTGGAAAACCACAGAAAATTAAGTACGCATGGCCTACGACGCAGCTAACATTCGCGAGGAGCAAAACCGTCAGTGGGGAAAGGGGCACGTCATTACTCGGTGCCACACCAGTAAACACAGTTAGGAATCATGGTAAGCAATTAAGAAAGAAAAATGTCATCACAACATCACAGAAGTTGCCCTGTGCTGGTGGCATCTGTTAAACCATGACACCGTTTCCCAAAACAGTTGGGAGGAGTCCTGTCCCCTGAAGCACACAGAACACATGGAATTAGGCTGTGCAAAGACCACCACAGAGCATCCCCCCAGAAGAGAGATGCGGGAGAAGCCTGAGTTGGTTCTCATCTCTGACTTCATGTGTTTCTTTGAATTGGGGCTTAGAGGAGAGATTAAAGAACCAGGGTTTCCGTTCTTAACTCCGGTTATTTGCTGCTCATGACCTTCCTGGCTTGCGTACCTGTGAGAACCCAGGCACTTGCTGTTCCAGCTCAGTCCAGGGCACTGAGGTCTCTCCTGAGCCTCCCAGGTGAAAACTGACCACGGAAAGAGCACTTCTAGGGCAATTAGAGTGCTCAGTATTCTTTTCTTCCACCTCACCCTGGGCGAACCCTCTTAAAAATAGATGGGGATTAAGTAGTGATCTTTTGCTGGATAACAGAAGGGCGAAGAAGGGGTGTGCGCTCAGCAACGTGGCAGAAGGAATCACAGAATGGAAGGCCTGGTAGAGAAAGACCTCCAGTTGTTAATCGGGAGGCTGATGGGAGGGACAGAAGGGTAAGGGGACCTGAATGGTAATTTGTAAAGTCTACTGTCAAAAATGCCAATGAGCCCATTCAGTCTCGATGCTGTAATAACTCACATGGAACCAGGGCTTCTGAGGAGACTGTACACATTTCGGGAGCAGCAGTTGGCTGCAGTGTAAATATTCCTGGACTGATCAGTATGAAAATGGCCTTTCCTCCCACTTCCCTTTGCGAGGCTGACAAGAAAGTGACCTGAGAGGTGCATGAATTATGCATGCTCAGAAGACAGAGCTGCTAGGAGCTGGAGAAGAGAATGCTTATTTTGTCTGCTTCTGTGCTCCCCTATGGTGGGCGTCCGCCTAAATTGGCGGTGGTTAATTTATGAGGCTGCCGTCTCTCTGCTAATCTCTGAGGCACAGGGATTTGTTTTTCTCACCTTTATTTCCAGATAGTCAAGATATTTCTGGAAAGCCAGCTGATCTCTGCCTCTCCAAAGGAGTAAAAGTATGCAGAGTTGGTTATGATTTGAGTAAAACTAAAAGCTCTATTTCCCACTCAAATGCCTTTCCCACCCCAAATGTAATATCTTTAAATTCTCCATCTTACAGTCAGTTCTTTTGGTGAGGCTTAATTTACTAATGCACCCTTTCAATACCCAAATTTCTTGTAACTAATAATAATACTATTTTATCTCATAGAATTCCCACCAGGATTAAATTGAATGACTTAGTCATGCCTATAAAGTGCTTAGCATAGTGCTTGCAACATAGCAAGGATTCAATAAACACTAGTTATTTTATTGCTATTATGAGGATTATGATTATGACCGTAATGATTATATTACCCTATAAAGTGACAGCCACACAGTGCTTTTTTTCCCTTTTGATTGAACTGATTGAGGTGACACAGGTTAACAAAATTACACAGACTTCAGGTGCACAAGTCTACCACACATCATCTGTATGCTGTGTTGTGTGTTCCCCACCCCAAGCCAAGTCCCCGTCTATCACCATTGATGTGTCCCCCTTTACCCTCCGCCACCTCCCCCCACGCCCTGCTCTGCAGCAGTCACCACACTGTCTTTATGCACATCCATTCGCTGACTTGTGACTTCTCTAGCAGACAACAGGACCATGAGAAGCGGACGAGGTAGGAAACTTTTCATGAGGGTGTAAGAAAACTAGTTTAGATATTTTGCTAGGTTACTCAAGAGCTGGCTCAGTAGGATGTGTTCACTCAGTGATTTTCAACCTTTGTCATCTTGTGGCACACAAACTAATTACTAGAATTCTGCGGCACACCAAAAAGGATATTTTTTGCCAATCTGACAAAAAAAAGTATAATTTTGATTCATTCACACTAGGTGGCTATTGTTGTGCTGGCTGTTGTCATTTGTTTATTTGACAATCGAAGGGAAAAGAGGTCAGTGCCCCTGATCAAACAATCAGGTAGTGCATGTTTTACAAATTCTGGTGGCGCACTAGCTGGAAATCACTGTGTTAACTCCACAAAAATCCTGGGCTCATTCCACCTCCTGGGTTCCATAACTCCACCTTTTGAACAAGGCCACTTCCTATCGTTGCTTTGTGGGATAAGTATTTGCTGTGTCCTTCCCCATCTGTTTCTGTAAATATGGAGAGCATTTCAGGTTTGGGACTTTTCTCTATGGGACTGTGGGCCATGATGCTTTTAGACCATCTGTGCCCAGCTGAAGCTGTAAGATAAAGAGAAAGAGAACTTAGGGAGTCCGTATGCCCCACTCCTTCTCGGCTTGTGAGTTTTTCCCCAAAAAACCATATATCTGGACCATAGGGCATTAGTAGTATTAGATCCATGGGAACTTGGTAGAACTGGTGGGGTGGAGAGATACGTCATTAAGGAAGGAATAATAGAGGCTCTTGGGTAGCTCAAGAGCATTCAATCCTATAGAAAAACAAGAGTAGACAGAGGACAGGGCTCAGCAAATGGAAATTACTAACTCAGCATAAAGCTCACAGTTTTACCTGGCCCTTGTTACAAGTAACATTAGTGCTAATACAATAGCATTTCCAAGGACAGTTGATGCGTGAACTCTCAGCTCATTTTATTTCTTTTCCTCTCATCTCTGTGCCCTAATGCAGCCTGCTAATCTCTGGCTCCTTTAGTTCAGTCGTCAAAGAGGGCATTAAAAAGTACGCTTGAAAATTAGTTCTTCAGATCAAAATGTTATTAAAGTCATTTAAAATACTGCACAGAGAGGCATGTATTATTGTTATCCACTTCTAATTAGAAATTAATTATCTACCACAAATTAGAAGTGAATGACACACTATTAAATGAAGGCATAAATATACATACTAAATAAGAAATGAGAAAATGCCTCAAAATAAATAAAAGAAAGGATCAAGATGATCTCAGATACATTGAAGACTGCATGCTGGAGATGAAAGGAAGTAATCTCCATTTAAAAAAAAAATCACTAAGACAGAAAATATAGAGAGGAATAAAACCCCTCCCCTACGACATTGAAGAATACCCATCTCTTAAAAAAGCAAGTATTAAGAGTAAGTAGGTTATAAAGATGAGGATGTGAAATGCTGTGATGTTGGCTCCTTATCTTTCAATGGGATTCTAATTTGACTCGAGCACAAGGCAAAGGGATGGATGTAGTATGTTTCCCCGTGCGGGCTGTCAGAATGATAAAACCGAAGACGCGGCAAATCAGCCTTTCCGTGGACAGCTGGTTCATCATCATTAGTATGTATATCCTTATTAATATCTGGGCCACTTGGCTACAGGAGAAGTAGACTGTTGCTCTCTGAAATTCAGCACTACTCCAACCAATCGCCACAGTCTGCCCACAAATGTAATGCTCTAACCAACACAGACACACTGTTTGTCCTTACCGGCTTCCTCCACAAAGGCAAAACATTTTGCTACACCATTCTGCTTCAAAAAACATTCTAAAGATTTTTCATAGCATAATAGGCGTGTTCAGAAATCTGCATATCTGCATCTTTCTTATGTCCTTAGCCCCATGAGGAGCTGGACAGGCTGTGGGAGTTGGAACCCTTTCTCGGCAGAGGTCCTTGAATTTTTAAGTGAACAGGATTAAAATAAATGACCATAAGATTTGAGTTCCTTTCTAGGAGTGTAGTCTTATTTCTTGTGGTCGTTATTAGACTATCTTTGGAAATACAAAAGTCACGTAAAAGGAGCTCAAGTGACCAATTCCAACATTCATGACAAAGATCAAAGTTGCAGCAAAGACGATTAGGTGAAGGACTGAAGGAACAAAGCCCAGTTAAGGCCAAGAATTTAGATTAAGCCCCAGGACCCTTCCCTACGACTGTCCTGCATTCAGGAACATGCACATCCGTCCCGATAGCTCTTATCAACATACACATACGATTTGCCCAGTGTTGGTATGGAATTTCTGCTGCCTGGGCTCTAAGGGTGTCCAGTAGCTACGCACAATAGACATTTTGCATTTTTCTTCCCTCCCTCCCTCGCTCCCTCCCTTCCTTCTTTTTCACATTCATGTTCTTTTCCCCTCATCTAAAGGGTGCTTGAGGCCATTGGAACAATAGGCTAGGCCTCAGCAGCTCATTCCTCTGATAACCTGTGAAGTCAAAGGGATTTTTCCCACCCACTTTTTTCACCTTATTTCCTAGTCTTGGGTTATAGAAGCAATTTACATGTTGACCCTAAAAGATCCCAAAATTCTGGACTCTGTTCACTTGCATCTCTGCCGTCAAACCAGGAACTCTTTCCTGCACTCGCTTCTTTATGGTGATGCCTGAACGTCACGGCCGGGAGTCAACTGAACCTGTATGCGCCCCCCCCCAAGTGATCTGTCTGTGTTTGGAGTTATCAGAGGTTCACCGAAGGCTCTGACACAGCTTATCGGGGGTCTTAACAGGGATAAAAGTAACAGGTGAGGCAGCCAAGGAGTGTAAATCTCAACAGTGTTTTCTAAAACGATGAAGAAGGTATGTGAATGAGATAAAACTGTATGTGATTTCTCTGGGTTAGGACTTGTGAACCCTGTATGTGACAGAAAATCTCCTCAAATTCCAGCAGTCCTGCACTGAGAGGTGCCAGGTAACGCAGAAGGGGTAAGGGAGAGCAGCACGGAGAACAGGTGACTACTCTGAAGTCTGTCAACAGAATCCTCAGGTCCCCATGCCCCCCTTCTCGGTGCAGCCAAGCAACTGCCCCTCCACCACCCAGGGGCCAGGAGGAGCTTTATTCTTCAGAGAAATCAGAGCAGAGATGTTCTCCACTCGTGGCCACTGGTCACGGCGGAAGGCAGGGGTAAAACCAGCCGTGGAAATAGAAGAAACGAGTGGACATCTACAAGCGGGACTATGGGATGCTCCTCCTTTCCCCTTTCTCTCAGAGATTCAGTGCTTCCCCTCTGATGACTTCTGATGACCCAGCGAAAGGACCTGGGGCATTCGTGGTTCATCCAGTCTCTCCCCATCTGGCTACGGGTGGAGGAATCAGCATCAGTCTCTCCCCCTACTCCGCACTACACAGATTCTTCTTCATGAAGACGAGGGCTGCAGAGTCTCTAAGGTAGCTTCCGGATCTCACAGTTTACATACAAGTCCAAGTTTTCTGAATAGAAGGTGAGCCTGTAAAGGTGCAGTGCATAAAACGTAAGCTGCACTTAAGCATAAGTGGAACTGGGCTGTATTTATTCTCAACTGCTGTCTACCAATTCCACTGGAATTTAGGATTCAACGTTCATTCCAGGCATTGACCTTCAGAATTGGAAGAGAGAGACATCTTCAAAGAAATTATTTTGCCGTTGAACATGCCTTGACTCTTTGCTAGAACTTCAACCCTCGGAGTTCTTCAGCGGTCCCTTCCGAAGGTCCGCGGGAGAAACTTCATGAACAGCTGCCCCTGAGTTCCCAGTGCAGACAGCCAAAAAACAGGAATTGTAAAATTATTTTGATTACTTGACCAAATGTAGCTATATATTTTACGTGAAGATTTTATTCTTTTCTGGATATTTAAATGTTTTTCTGAATACTCTATTAATAAAATGCAAATACCGGATTTCTTTCCCTATTAGTTTCTTCTTTCTCCTGTCCCCTGAGGCATGCACTGAATTATGAGTTAAAAGTATTTTGATTAAAGCAAGAAGTAATTTTCACAGAAAATTCCACACAGGTTGTCACTGAAAAAAATTTGCATTTCTGAAATCTTATGAACAGTCTTCTCCTAAAAAGTACATTTTCCAAAGAGGACAGAATGGACCTAGTTTTTAAACCTTAAATACTCAACCATTAATTTTTTTCTGACTTTGTTGAAAATTAAAGAGATGGAAACCCCTTGTATGATACACTGATGGGAAAGAGAAACTCTTAAGTTTTAGTTTTTGGAGCATTTTAATTGGTACCCACCTTACAACGATCATTACCTCGTGGCTACCATAACCTTATTTCATGAAAGATTTTTCCGGTTGATTCCATTACCTTGCTCATCACATCATATAATCCATGAGCTGTTTGAAAGCCTCCTTCACAAAAAATTGTCATTCTAGGTAAGCAAACTCTCCTGTATGTGATGACTCAAATACACTCATGCAATGGTATGTCCTGTTTTTTTTTAGTTTCGTTTAAAATAAAAATTCTGGCCCAGGCAGATGGTTAACTATAGAACCCTTAATTGTTCTTCAGAGAGAGATGCCATAGCTGTTACTTTATCAAAACTTCAGTTTCTGATCACAGCTTTCCATACAACCTTTAAGAGCCTAAGGTTCTTTTCAAAATCACAGCATAGAACTATTTCTAAGAGCTTTCATTCAGCACATTGCGGAGATTTTACTAATTCCAAGCTCTAACAGGTAATGGTGAATAATGCTAGGGTCCAATTGTTTTGACTTATTTTTTCTACAGTTGTTCTTTCTAGACCCTAATTTTATACATAATGCATGTTTTCCTTGAATAAGCATTTTAAAGGGTGACTTCTTTTTTTTGTTTGCATATTTATTCACACATCATTCTTCACGTTTCCTCTGCATTGTAATACATCCCCCGATGCTTTGTGTACATGGTTAAAATAAAATACACCGTTCAGTGCTGGCCCACTTTTAAAGTTCTTCAAGAATCCTGTTGAAAATCTATAACATCTATCTTACACCTAAGTATGATTCTTTTGGTAATCTTTATGTTTAGCTCAATTTAGATGCATTTTATTTTTTATTTTTGTTTATTGATTTCAGAGAGAGAGAGATCTGTTGTTCTGTTCATTGGTTGATTCTAGTAGATGCCCCGACCAGGGATTAAACCTGCAACCTTGGAGTATCAGGACTATGATTTGACCAGCGGAACAACCGGCCAGGACTAGATGGATTGTTAAAGCATGGTTCAGGGAGTGAGGAGGACCTGAAACTTGGTCCAGTTGGGGTCATGGCCAACCTAGGATACAGGATGTTTGTTTGTCCTGTAGCATGGATAATCTTGAGCTATCACCGGGGTTTGGTTGGGGAGTGGGGAGAATAGGATGAGTTATGTAACCCACAGTTTACGGGTAAAGAGAAAGAGGGAATGGACCCTGTAAGGACAGCAGGGAACTACTTCAGAGAGCCTGGGGCCTTTGCTGTGATCAGATGTGTCACCACAGGGAGGCAGGGGCACACAAGGGCCATTTATTTTAGATGTATGGAAACATGTAAATGAATTTCATAGTTCCCTGAATATTATCAGTTAAATGAAAACCTCTGGTAAATAATACCTGGTCATATTTTTTAATGCAAGTGGAAGGAAAGGAGGAAGTTATCCATCAATATTATCTGTGAGCTTGGAGTACACCAGCTGTCTTTGCCTCTGTCACACAAGAGGAAGAGCCCGGGTAGTGAAACTTTACCCACTTCTGGTAATCACATGCGCACACGTTTCCTGGGCATTTCTTCCCCTGCTTTTCTGACATTATTAGATTCCCAAGGGTTAGATAAATGGTACTTGACTCAGTAAAATAAACCGTTTTTGACTGTAGTATTTCTGATGGTAAAATTAAGTAAAAAGTAAATAAAGCTCAGAACTAATGAAATAAATAACAATAAACAAAACTCCCTCGATTTCCTAGAAACAAAATAAATTAACATAGTTTCATTTATAATTCTTGAGTGGCCCACAACTGTAGGGATTTCCCCTATTTTGTCCCCTGTCACCTATGGTTTAGGAAGTAGAATGTACAGTGAGTCACCGTACTTTAAACCCCACTCTGTCTTGGCCAGTGTTCACTTAGGAGAGCCATACAATTTACATTTCAATCAGGGCAACATAATGTACATTTACATTCCCACAGACATAATGGGCAGAAATTACTGTTGGTATTCTGTCACTGAATTGATGCGCAACAAGCAATTCGAGAGTCAGACCCTTTTGAAGACTCCACAGTTGGTGGATGGGGAGAGCCTGCAGCTGCCTGAAGACCAGGCCATCTCTGAGGACCAGGGAGGTCAAGCCCATGAACGCATCAATTTCTGAATTCTTCTTGGCCAGAACATCTCTTGTCCAAGCTGGATGAATTATGTGCTCTTAAACACCTATTGCATCCGAATAAAAAACCATAACGTACTATTCAATGTTTCTTTCACCTATTTATGCTTGTCTTAATTGTAGGATTGTAAAAACTTTGGGTTCTTTTCCTTTGTTCTGTTGTTGTTGATTTTCATTTGCTATCCAATGCTGGTCTTTCTTTAGGAAGGGAATGATTCAATCATCCGTATCTAGTGCTTTTATAATACTTTTAATTTTATTTTTCATACTGACTTTATATTTATGGTTAATGGATCTTTTCTGGGTTTGTAACCAAGGTAGTCTTCTCATGGTAAAAGGTGAGGAAGCGGCATAGCAGACTCCCCAAGGTGCTGAGTGCTGGCGGGAGAGCTCAGACGGCAGTTTATCATATTTGAACCACCCAGCATGGCCATCACTCATTTGTTCATTCAGAAATACTGATCACCTACAAGGCATCAGCGAATAAAGTGTAACACCAGTACTAATTCGGTCTTTATGCCTAAAGAGCAGTGTTGGTTTGGTGTGAAGCTGGGATTGGAGGGAGGGACGACCACATGCAGACATATCGGTTGAAGGGTGTTTCAGTGACCTGGATGAGATGAGGGTGTCTTGAGCTAGTGTGGCATATGGAGAAACTCTAGAAGGATTTGAGCTCATGGGGGCAGCACGCGGGGTGAGTGACTATATGATGGGGAGGGAGGAGCCAGCAAAAACAGGCACATACGGGTTCCATCTGCTGAGAAACACCAGGATGGGGAAGAAAGAGGATACTGAGTTTGTTTTCTGGATGCACAGAACAAGGACTCTAAGACATCCGAGTGCGGGATCCCAGAAGAAGGTTAGAGCTGGGAGTCAGAAGGTAAGAGGAAGAGAGGGGCCGGCAGCCGGGGGCCTGGAAGTTGGGAACATAACATTATCAGACTTGATTGAATTACCAGGCGGAACATGTCGAATAACAAGAGAGGGAGCTCAGGACAGAACTGAAGAAGGACAATGCTCAAGGGCAGGGACGGTCTCCTTTTCCTGTATGGGACCTGACAGTAAATATTGTCAAGTTTTTCGGGCCATATGGTCTCTGTTGTAACTACAGCATTCAGCTCCGCCATGACAGTGTGAAAGCGGCCCCAGACAATATGTTAACACATGCACATGCACAGGCTGTGCAATTTTTAAAAGAAAACAGGCCAGATTTAGTGGAGGGGCCATATTTGAAGAGCCCCTAGTCAGGAGGACGAGAAAATGAAAAAAAAAGCCAGGATGTTGTAGCAGACCCAAGGGGGTGGGGGGTTCAGAGGGGAGAAGTCTAGAGTATTTTAACTATCAACAGAAGGAATAAGACTTTCAGGTCGGTCTAATATTCTTTGCCTAATGGTAGACTTGAAACTGATTCCATTACATCCAAGAATAAATCAATCACTTGGGACTGTCCTTCATGCAAAACTGGAAACTTAATTATCCCTTAATTATCCATTTTATAAAACGTTAATGTATGTAGATTATAGGATACATGTAAAAATTGTGTTCCTTTTTTTAGAAATTCTTTTCTTTATCTTTTGCATTTAAAAAAAGACATTCACAATATCTATTTGGAGACACCTCCTATTTTAACTCAAGAATTCACAGAGTATCCTTTTTAGGTTGTTGTCAGCTCCCGGCCATTCTTGCAAAAGTGCAGAAAACAATGCATTTTGCAAGATTTTAGGTTGTTATTCATCAGTCCTCCATGCAGAGCCCCGAAGCTACCTAGCTACTCTGGGGAAATCTACACACAATGAGGTGTCCCCAGATCCAATCCGCATGCATGAAACACCCCCAAAAGTCGCCAGTACGCATGGTTCCTTCCATATTCACGCACCTGTGAGGCAGAGCCGCAGAGAGCACCTCGTCCTTGGGTGTCTCTGCATTAGTCTGAGCATTTTTAGGACTGACAGTTTAGATGTTTTTTTCAGGTTATCATTGGCTCCTCCTGTCTTGCCATGGTTACTGCTATTTTGTTCTAAAAGTGCACATCCTTGTCTCATTCCTCTTACTCCTCTCTCTTTCTTTTCCTCACTAAAAAGTACTTACTGGTCTGTTAAAATACATTATTTGACTCATCTCCAGATTGCCAGGCGTACGTGTTCACGCAATTTTCATCGAGCCCATGCATGGCATATTTTCTGAGCCCTTACATTAGCAATTCCAGTAACTTCACAAGAAATGATAGCTCCACTGAGTGTATTTTCTGCCAAACTCTTCTATATCTGTTAAACATCACTTAATTGATTTTTTAAAATTTTTAATTTTGCATGTAGTATTAGATACTTAAAGCCTAATTTTCATTCCTTTCTTGATAGCCCCATTTTTTCTCTCCTTTGGATCCTTGTAGAAATTTATTCCTGAAATGTATAACTCAAAACAAATTACCACCATATGTTTTTCTTTCAGCTCAGTGAGGTTTGGTATTTCTTATATCATCATTATGATTACTTTCACTCGCTTTCTAATTTTGTTCTTATAAAATGCCAATTTTGCTCCATCATTTTAATCCCACGGCCCATTTTACTCTGCGCGACTGATTATATCTTCTGTGCTGAGATTCTAGTTCTTTAAAACTTCCAACAGGCGGATTGAAATCTAGTTTGAAATTTTAGTTTCTTTGCAATCTCAGCTTATTTATCTCATCAGCTCCCTTTGTATCTCAGTTTTCATTACTAATCTGTTCTTTCCCATTTCATATTTTATTTTGTTTCTTCCAGTCCAACTTTTCTAAACTTTTTTCTGATAGCATGCAATGATTTGATTTTTTTCTTTACTTTTTGGCATTCGATCTTTTGAAAGTTATCTTCCTAGGGATGGAGTTACAGAAACATTTGCCATATCACCCTTTGGAATGCAGACACCCTGGGAGGTCCCTCACTGCCTAGTTGAGTGTTAACACACTGTGTCTTCAGATTTTAAGAAGCTGGATGTCCAATTAACATCTAAAACTCCAGTTTCAGTTAGAATTAAGACTGAACTGTTCAAACAGAGACCCTAAACTACAATTGTGGAAATAAGGTAGGCATTTAGTGCTTCTCACCGAGCAGTCTGCTCACTGGAGCATTGGATTAGCATTAGGGTTAGCATTAGGGTAAGGGTAAGGGTTAGCGTTAGGGTTAGCATTAGGGTAAGGGTAAGGGTTAGCATTAGGGTAAGGGTAAGGGTTAGCGTTAGGGTTAGCATTATGGTAAGGGTAAGGGTTAGCGTTAGGGTTAGGTTCCTCCATCTTTTCATCTCAGCGATTTCCTGCACTGGCAAGCCAGGGCCGGGCCACTACTGTGTCATGTTTCAGGCCGAGATAAGAGCAGAGACAGGGAGTGAAAGTCAGTTCATTTCTTTTAAGCTTGTTCGTCACAAGTTATAAGCATCATTTCCACTCACATCCTTCTTGACGACTTATTACATCACAACCACCCACTGAAAGATAAGCTAAGGCCATTTTTAGCTGCATAACAATATGATGAGTTAAAACTCTGTTACTGTGGAAAAAAGAGAAATGGGTTTGGATGGAAAAGGCCTCTAACAGTTCTGTTCACAGCTCCTGCTTTTCCTTTATTTTGTGGTCCCTGTAAGAAGGAAGTTGCCCTAGATGAGATGCATCAGCCCTCCTGCTCCTCTTGGCGGGAGCACTGAAGCAAATGTTTCCCCAAGCCCTACCCCCTCTCAACTGGCTGCTGACTCCACATCTCAGAATATAATGCCTTCCTTACTTCCTGTCCCCGTACACCTCGCCCTGCCTCGCCGTCGTCCCCAGCTGTTCATAAAAGGAAGGGAAGCTGACGAATGAAATTGTCATAAGCCCATTCAAAGAATCATTGAAAAACATGCAGTGCAGACAATGGAACGGGGAAAATGGGAGCAAAGGGACATCGGCTGCGTTGAATGACAGCAAAGTGACACGATCCAAAGTGGCTACAGATACTGTAAGTTAGATGGGAAAAAAAATAGCCTCTTTTCTACTAGAGATGAAAATACATTACTGGAATCACTGGGGAAAGGAAGGAACAGGATCGGAACGTCTTAAGTTCATGTTCAGATGGTGCAGAGCTTTTCCCACGCCGCACCTATCAAGCACTTGGTCATTATTTTCCCCAGCACTTGCTGCAATGGGACCTTTTGGACGTACACATTCTGTTCATGCAACTCTTGTAGCTGTGGTTAAGTAATTTATTCTCCCACAAGATGGTTTACAGAGAGAAGCCTGTGTTTACCTTATCAATCTACAGGGCCAAGAGCTGCGTATTTTGAAGCAAAAAAAAAAAAATCACAACAATTTCTATATGTTTTCTGTTTGGAGAAATAGTCTTGAGATTTACGATGTCGTTACATTACTATGCCAGGCACGGTGGGGCAGACAGTGATATATAATGTGCAATGATAACGTTCGGGGACCAATTTTGGTTCCTGCACAAACATGCCACTCTATCTGTGGTGACATGAAAGAGTTCGTTCTGTCTGCAAAGTAATTTCCTACGGAGAACTCAGTACAGAAAATCTCCAAAGTACTGTTTTTTTTTTTTTTAAAAATAACATTTTAGAACTTTTGGGGATTGATTTTTGCATAGGGAGCCTGTAACTATCCTCTAAAAATAACTCATCTTTCTTTTTTTTGTGTGATAGCAGTAGATTTAATTTTGGTAATTTGCCCAAACCATTCTTTCCAAGTTCGTTAAATATGATATACAAGCATGTTTGCTAATACTGTTTATAGTTATATATGAAGTGGTAACAATGTGGAGAAACTGACTTTCCTTCACTGAAGACAGAGGGGACAACTTTCAGTACTTCACGCTCCAGCCCAGGAAAACAGAACATGTTAAATATGTCAATCCTTCTTAATTAGTTTGTTAACTAATATAATGTTAATAAAATTCAAAGTCATGGGGTTTTCTAAGCTTAAAAATTACACAACAAAATTTATATGGGTGACTAAAAGGCCAAGGAATTTTTTTAAAGGAGAACAATGATTCGAAGTAATTTGATCGATATGAAACTTTATATAAACTTATACTAATAAAAACCAACTTGATACAGTTGTAGATATAAACAAATTGATAGAACAGAATAAAGAGGACGGAAATACAGCCAAGCATGTATGAGAATTTATGATGTGACACTTATAATTGTGAAAAAAAAGATTTTTGATCCCTATTTTACGCTACCTAAGTTCCTAAAAATTCCAAGCTTTTACTTAATTAAATTTTACTTTTGAAACTTTGCAATGTTTGTGTAAGACGTAAAAGGCATTCTTTATTCCAAGTTTTTGCTATATTATTTCCTATTTTCTGTATTTTCACAGTTTTTAAAATGTTTCTCTCTCCTTTGTGAATAGTGAAATAAAATTTAAAAAATGAGATCATAATCTTAAAAGAAAGCAGCATGGGAAAAGCCAGTGTACACGTTGACAGAAAAGAATGTGTACCAGTGATGTTGGAATGCAGTTTATAAAGCAAAAGGAAAAAGAAATGTTAAAAATATGTGGCTCTAGCTTATAATATTTTATTTATTCAACTTAAATTATTTTCTGCTAACTCTATGTTCAAATTCTAGATTTCATTCTTTTTTCTTCTTACAAATAAATGACTAGAAAATTGGATCAAATTCCTCTTGACTTACTCAACTGATTGCTATGTTGAGTCTCCTCCTACTGAAATACACAAAAATAGATAAATATTGTATATGTTTAAATGTACAGTTTGAAAAGTTTTAACATGTACATACAGCATGAAATCATTGCCACACTCAAGGTAGTGAATACACACATCACCCCAAAAAGCTTTCTTAAACTTTGATAACCCCCCCCTCCGATCCCATAATCTCTAGGTAACTACAGTCTGCTTTCGCTTATAATAGATTAATTTGCATTCCATAGAATTTTAAATAAATGGCATCATACGCTATGTTACTTCTGTATGTGTGTCCAGCTTCTGTCACTCAGCATACTTATTTTAAGATTCATCCATGTTGTTACACATACGAAGAGTTTATTCTTTTCTGTCACTAAACATATTCCCTGGTATGGATACAGTATTTGCTTTCCCATTTACTGGTGGGTGGACTCGCGGGCTGTTTCCAGTTTGGGGATATCACAGGTCACTGGGTAATTACGTAAGAGAGGAAGGCGTAGGTCACGACGTGGTGGATGTGTGGCTAAAGAAAACTGCGGAAGCCTTCTCCAAAGCGGTCATACCACGTCGTATTCCTCGCTGCGGCACGTGGCCGTTCAGTTGGCCCGGAACCTCACCCACACTTGACTCAGTGTCCCTAAGTGTAAACATCCTGATAGATGTACAGCAGCAGCTCACTGTGGTTTCAGCTTGCGTTTCTCCAACATCCACTGATGTGGGGAAATCTTTTCTCTGCTAGTAGGCGCCTTCTGTTTTCTCTTCTTTCACGAAGTATCTGTTCTTTTGTCTGTGCCCCTTTTGGGTTGTTTTCTCATTCCTGAGGTTTGAGAGTTCTTTATGTGGTCTGCCCCTTTATCAAATATAGGACTTGCAAATGTTTCAGATTCTGCTTAGCAATGTCTTTTGAAGAGCAGAAGATTTCCATTTTGATGGTGTGTAACATGAATCTGTTCCTTTTTGGACTGTGGTCTGGGTGTCACGTCGAAGAAATTTTGCCCAATCTAAGTAAGGAAACCATTCTGCCATGTTTTCTTCTAGACATTTTAGAACTGTAGTTTTATATTTAGGTGTAAAACTCATTTTCAACTAATTTTTGTACTTGATGTGAACTAGTGAATACAATTCCTTTTTTTATCTTTTAAACATGGAAACCCAGTTTCTCCAGCACCATTTATTGAAAAGACTACCCTTTGTTCTCTAAATGGCCTTCACAACTTTGCCAGAATGGGTTGTCCATGTGTGTGTGAGTCCGCTGATCTGCTTATTCAGGTGTGTGCAAATACAGCCTTGTCTTTGCTCCAATGAATCTGGTTATTCTTCGCTATTCTTTCGCTATTCTGGATCATTGGTACTTTCTTACGGACTTAGACTTACTTTGTCAGTTTCCTCCCAAAGAAAATATGACATTTCTACTAGAACTACATTGCATAAGAAATCAGTAAGGGGAAAATTGACACTGTGTCAATATTGAGTGTTCTAAGCCACAGAAAAGACCTGTCCACCTCGTAAAGCCTTATTTTTCTCTCTGCCAAGTTTGGTGGTTGCCAAGCTATGGGTCTCACACATCATTTTTCAGACTTTTTCCTATGGATTTCAGATTTTGTGGTGCTATGCAAATGATACTTTTTAAAATCTCAATTCCAATTGTGGGTGCTAGTGAATAGAAGTAAAATTAACTTTTATATGTCGATCTTGCATCCTGTAGTCTTGCTAAACGCACATAGTAGTCTTATCAGCTTTTCTCATAGATTTCACTGGACGTCTGCCTATACGTTCATGTAACCTATGAATGAAGGCAGCTTTACTTTCTTCCATGAGATGCCTCATCTCTTTTACCCGCCTTTGTGCTCTGGCTGGGCCTCCCATATGATAGTAAGGTCCATTTTTCATATGTATATTTTTTGGTTTTATTGTTTTTAAGGTGGAAGGGCAAAACCTGTGGCTGTTAC
>VMDR010006816.1:0-43502 GCA_007922815.1 Macrotus californicus | reverse complement strand
TCTGCCATGATAACCCTCAGAGACCGGCCTGCACCTGCTATTGTGGGCCACTTCAAAATAGAAGCAGGGAACCCTTGTCAGTGTGGCTCAATTGGCTGAGCATCACCAAAAGGTTGGGGGTTCAATCCCTGGTCTGGGTACAGGTATGAGTTGTGGGCTCAGTCCCCAGTCAGAGTGCATATGGGAGGCAGCCGGTCTAGGTTTCTCTGTCTCTCTCTGTCTCTCTGTCTGTCTGTCTCCCCACTTTCTCCTTTCCTCTCTCTCTAAAATCAATAAACATATTCTAAAAAAAAAGAGAGAGAGAGGGAAGCAGGGAGAGCCCTGGCCAGGTGCCTCAACTGGCTGGAGCGTCATCCCGTGCACCAAAACTTTGTGGGCTGGACCCCTGGTCAGTGCACACACCTAGGTCGCACAACCCATTGATCGACATTTCTCTTTCACATTGACATTATTTCTCTCTTCCTCTTTCTCCCTTCCTCTCTAAAAATCAGTAAACAACATACCAGTCAGGTGAGGATATTAAAAAGAGAGAGAGAAGCAGGAAAAGAGACACAGAAAGTGAGGAAATGCTTGAGAAGCATTAACAATTTACTAAGACTTGAGAGCAGACCCTCCCTTGCTACTGCTCCCTCCCCTGTGCTTTTTTAAAACCCTAAGGCCCCCTCCTTTAGCGAGGACTGAAGAGGACTGTAGTCTAGTCACTACCGCCCTCTTGTGGTCAGTTTTAACAGGACTCATAGAACTACTAAAAAGTACAGCAAAGGGTCCGGACTTCCGGTGAGCCTGTCAGGTTGCATTCATTCATGCAGTGTTTCTTCAGTGCTTTGTGTCATACATACTCTGTTCTTTGCTCTGAAGACATGGTGATGAACAATTCAGACAAGTCCCTACCCTCAAGAAGCTTCACTCCAGTGAGGAAACAGAGTAAAAATGTAGAAATGTGCCCTAGCTGGTGTGGCTCAGTAGATTGAGCACCGGCCTGCGAACTAAAAGGTCACTGGTTTGACCCCCAGCCAGAGCACATGCCTGGATTGCGGGCCAGGTCCCCTGCTGGGGGCGCACGAGAGGCAGCCACACATGGATGTTTCTCTCCTCTTTCTCCCTCCCTCCCCCTCCATCTGAAAAGAAATAAAATCTTAAAAAAAAAAAAAAGTAGATATGTGATTCCAGGTAGTGATAGGACTGTGAAGAAAATAAAGCAGGATAATGGGGTTAGAGGGCGATGGAGAGGGTCCTTTTCTGCAGGTGGTCAGGAGAGTCTCTCTAAGAAGGTGATATTCTGTGACGGGAGAGAAAAAAGTGGGTATTTGCATCCAGGTTGGAAGCAAAAAAGCACAAAACAGGAGAGCACAGGGTGGGGATGTGGAATTGGGACACATGTAACTGAACAACGAAAGGAAAGCCCAGAAGATCTGGGAGGCTCAGTTCAGAACAGGCCTGCCACCATCATGTCCAGGGCCTGCATTCCACCCCACGTGACAGCACCTGTCCTCAAACACCTACACGTCCTGTCCCACCTGTGTGCCTTTGCACATGCTGTTCCCCTCGCCAACACGTGAAGTCCCACCTCTTTCCTACCCATGAACCCCCCTATTTCTCAGCACTTTGAAGCTTTTCTTAATCCCACAATTTCTGAACAAAATGACCCACTCTATCACCACTTTGTTTATTCCTCATTGGGGCACATAACACTGGCTGTTTGGGTTCCTGTCTCAAGAGTAGGAGGTTCTGGAAGGTAGGACTCAGGCCTCACTCGTTTATGTTAAACCCTGACCCCTCACCAGCACGGGCACAAAGGTTCAAATGTGGCCCTCAAATGTTTTGGCCTCAAGACCCCTTTATTCTCTTAAAAATTATTGAGGATCCCCAAGAGCTTTTGTTAAATGGGGTATATCTATTGGTGTTTGTCCAGTTAGAAATTAAAATGGAGAGAACAATTTAGAACATAATACCCAAGCCTTCATTCCACACAAGCCATCAGAGTGATGACACCTGCCATGACAAGTCACACAACCTCTAGGAAACATTGTCCTCACGGGAGAAAGACAGTGAAAACGTAAATGACATCTTAGTATTGTTAGTAGTCAAAACACAGTCAGCCCGAGGCTTGAATGCAGGCTCTGCTGGGTGCTGTGGGGCAGCTCCCTCTCCTCTGTGGGACTCATTTCTTCATCTGTAAGAAAGGAATGATGACTGTGCCAGGGTGGGGGCCAAAGTAGTTTTACAGTTGTTCCTACGGAAAATAATAAATAATATGAAAATAAATTGTTCCGTGTACCCACAACTGTAAGCCTACGCTTGCTCCACCCTGGGTATGCATTCACCTCAGCACTGTCATGAGCATTACGTGAGATAACACTTGGAAACTGTTGAGCACTCTTCCTAGCCCACCCATGGTGGACAGACGTGGTCGTTTAGGTGTGCAGGATGGTGTGGAAAAGGCAGCATCCTGCGCCTCACATCAAGACATCTGGTGTTGGAGTTCTACCTCTCCCATTATTAGTTCTTCCACTGTGATCTCAGAGAAGACACATGCTCTTTCTGGGTTTGGTCTGCCCCACCTGGCACCCGGAGGTGCCTCAGGATTGTCGTGGAAGAGAGGGGTGGGGGCTGAGCAGCTGAGTCACCATCCTCATTTGATGAGCTTTTATATATTAATGTTCTGTGCCTACAGGCTACTTTATCAATTAAGCACCACAGGCACCATGCCCAGGGCCCCCCAGCTTTCCAGGGCCTATGAACATGTTTGAAAGCTGAAAAACTATTCAACTCCAAAATATGAAAATTAAATTGTATAATTGAAATAAATGTTGAAGTAATGTCTACAAATGTAGTATCATTTCGGGTAGCCAAACACAGTTCTACGTATATACTTACACGTACAAACTACAGGGTCCGGCAGAAGTAAGGCCTGCTTGAGTGTGGTTGGTAGGGTAATAATATGGGTGTAATAATTTATAGTTTTACTTTGAACATTTCACCTAAAATGTCATACGCTGTGCTTGAGTGTGATATTGTTATGTTACAGAATTACATGCTTATGATTTTGTAAATAAAAGGGGGCATTATTAGTGCCAGATGCTGTATATTAAATGTGGGAGTATTTTAAAATTTTGTGTGGTGGAGTATCTATACAAAAATGTGCATAAAATTTACAAAGGTCTTTAAAAGACTGAAATTTTATTTTAAAAGTGTTCTGCTTCCAAAAATAATTAAAACTTTGAAAACCACTAACCACAGCTAAAGTTTATTGAATTACATAATTCTTAAGGCCTCTTCCAGGCTTGCAGATAAGGAGAGGCTACACTGAAACTTGCTTAGACCCTGGCCCGGCCGCTCAGTTGGTCAGAGTGCCATCCTGACACACCAGGGTTGCGGGTTTGATCAGGGCACATACAAGAAGCAACCGATGAGCGCGTAACCCAGTGGATCAACAAGTGTGTTTCTCTTTATCTCTCTCTTCCTCTCTCTAAAATCAATGTTTAAAATATTATTTTTAAAAAAAGAAATGTGCTTAGCCCTGGCTGGTGTGGCTCAGAGGACTGAGTGCCGGCCTGTAAACCCAAGGGTTGCCGGTTCGATTCCCAGTCGGGGCACATGCCTGGGTTAGAGGCCAGGTACCCAGCGCAGGGTGCTCAAGAGGCAAACACACACTGATGTTACTCTCCCTCTCTTTCTCCCTCCCTTCCCTTTTTTAAAAATAAAACCTTTTAAAAAAGAAAAGAAATGTGCTTAGGAGAAGTGATTTACCCTTGACAAGTTATAAGGCCCAAGGATGGACATGGGGCTGAGGGTAATTGTCAGTATCCCGAGGCCCATGAGATCTTATACAGCTACAACTACAAGGTCTCTTGAGGCGAAGCTCCTGGAGGCAGGTGAAGCCAGACAGATGAGGTCTAAATGTCTGATCTGCCTCTTAGTCACGGAATGACTTTGAGTAGGTCACTTAGCCCTGTGACCTCCACTTTCCTAATCTGTGAAATAGAATCAATAAACCTTCACAGGGCACTGTCAGGCCACACCCCAGAATCCCCCAGAATCACTGATGGCACCAACTTCCCATTCTTTGCTGAGGAACCAACTGTTGGGAGAGCTGAGGCTCAGATGAAAGTAAGATAAAGGTGAGGTGGCAACAGGGTGCTCCCACCAAAAGGTCCAAGGGTCCTAAAAAAGGAGGCGGAGCTGTAGCAGATCAATCAGCCATTCTGGTCAGAGGATCTTAAAGGCTGACAACCAGTTCTTGTACTGGGTCCAACACATGAACCCCTATGGGTTGGAACCTGTGGTACTGGTCAGGGTCAGGGTCAGGTTCGGCACAGAATGGTGGCTAGAGACTGCAGCTGGGTGGGGGGCAGGGAGAAAGGCACAGCTGGGTGCTGGAGGCCAGGGAGAAAAGGTCCACAGGCTCCATGTCTTGATATGAGAATCAGGGTCTGTTTTCTGACCCAAGGGCAGACACTTCCTGTTTGGGAAGAGGGATATCGACAAAGTTGAAGGGCTTTCTCAAACCCACAACAGGCCCCCTGTGTCTGTGCAGCATTCAGAGCACGGAAGATGAACTTGAGTGGATATGGGCGAGTCGTGTCTCCTGACGAGGTCACAGTGAAACACTATGGACGTGCTTCCCAGACAGAGCTCTATAGCTGCACTGGCTGCTGGTAGCTGTGACCTAGTGTCTACCACTGCCCAGGGCACTGCAAATGCACACAGGTTAAGGACAACATTCTTTTAGCACATAAAGGTTTTTATTGAACTCAAATTCAGGGGCTCAAAAGCCTGAGGAAGACACGGGAGGCTGGGTTTGCACTGAGGCCCAGGCCCCGCTCTGGGCTTTACTCCTCACCCCACCTACCCTCACCCCTTCCTGACTCCACAAGGGTCTCAGTAGCTACTGATCTAAGCTAACCCACTCTAAGAAACCCTCACCCTCACCCTCCCCCCTCCCCCATCTAACACTTTGCCAAGCAGGCATCCACCAAGGGGCAGGCTACTGCTGAGGCCAGCTCTCTGTTGACCTCTTTCTGGATTCTCCCAGAGCCTCCTGCTGCCTATTTGGCCTCCCTCCAACCCCTTTTCATTACCCATTTCCCATAAGTCTCCAGGGCGCAAAACTTCCTCCACCCCAGCCCCTCTCCTCCTAGAATCCTCAACTCTTTTCTCCTCCAGCTTTTCCACTATTCAAAAGATTTTTCTAGCTCCCTGCCCCCACCTCTTCCAACCACCACAGGCCCACCCCTGACAGGGCCCCAGGTCAGCGACGGCCAGCAGCGTGGGTCCGCTGGTGGCGGATGAGGTCGGAGCTCTGCGAGAAGGCCTTTCCACAGTCATCGCACTTGTAGGGCCGCTCCCCACTGTGGACTCGGTGATGCTGCAGCAGCGTTGAAGACCGGCAGAAGCCCTTGCCACACACCGCACATCTGTAGGGCCTCTCGCCTGTGTGGGAACGCTGGTGCTGAATCAGCGTAGAAGAGCGATTGAAGGTCTTGCCGCAATCTGGGCAGCTGTAGGTGCGGCCTGGCAGGTGGGTGCGTGCATGGATGGCCAGCACAGAGCTCTGACCAAAGCGCTTGCCGCACTCAGGGCACTTGAAAGGCTTCTCACGGGCATGGCTGCGGGCATGGGGGATGAGTGCCGAGCGCTGGGAGAAGCTCTTGCCACAGATGCCACAGCTGAAGGGCCTCTGCCCGGTGTGCACTCTCTGGTGACTACGGAGGGACGAGTTCTGGCTATAGCACTTGCCGCACTCCGGGCAGCTGTAGGGCCGCTCATGGCTGTGGGTGCGCTGGTGCCGCAAGAGGTAGGAGCTGTCTCCAAAGGCCTTGCCACAGTGTGGGCACTTGTAGGGCTTCTGACCAGAGTGAGTGCGCTGGTGGCGAAGCAGGTAAGAGCTGTCAGCGAAGGCCTTGCCACAACGGGGACACTTGTAGGGCCGCTCTCCTGTGTGGGTGCGCTGGTGTTTGATGAGGTCAGAGCTCTGGGAGAAGGCCTTGCTACAGACCTCACATTTATAGGGCTTTTCACCCGTATGGATGCGCTGGTGCTGGATCAGGGTGGAGCCCCGGCCGAAGCTCTTCCCGCAGATGCCACAGATGTTAGGCCGAGGGCCCTGCCCACCCCTGGCCCGGCCACCCCGTCGGCCTGGACCTCGCAGGGTCCCTGTCAGGCCCAGGGGATTCTGGAGCATCTCAAACTGGGGTGTAGCCAACAGGGCCCCTGTGGGCATCTCAAAAGGTGGCCCTAGGGGCAGGTCCCCTGTGGGTTGCTCCCCAAACCCCTGGGTGAAGGAGTCCAAGGGATGGACTCCCAAGGGGATGCTCAAGGAATTCTTTTCTTCGGGATTGAGAAGCATCTCTGTACCTGCCTGGAATTTGGAATTCTGAGCTTCAAATTCAGGGCTTTGGGTTTTGAATTCAGGGTTTTGGGGTCCATACCCTGGGCTCTGGGATTCATACCCAGGACTTTGGGGCTCATACCTAGGGCTTTGCGGTTCAAACTCAGGGCTCTGAGAATCTGACTCAGGGCTTCTGGGTGCAAATCCAGGGCTTGGGGGCACTAACCCAGAGCTTTGGGACTCAAAACCTGGACTTTCAGGCTCAAACTCTGGGCTTTGTGGCTCAAACCCAGGGCTCTGGGGTTCAAGCCCAAAAGGAATCTCTTCGACCTCATAGTCCCCAGTGCCTTCTTGCTGAGAAATTTCCTCTTCCTCATTATTCTCATGCATGTTGCCTGCAGGATCAGAGAATTACAGAAAACCCAGATTGTGTGGCGCCTGGAAGGTCATTGGGTCCCACCACTAGTTGCCACAAACCTCTCCCTCCTCCTCAAACATGGTCGCTGGCCCTTGAGCAGGTGCTGAAATTCCCACCTTCCCCTCAGCAAACCCAAGACACCCGGTTCCTTGCCCCCACCCCTCCAAGTCCCAGGTGTCCAAGTCCCCAGCTCTCTTTCGCTCCCACGGACCACAGCCCCATCTCCCGATCCCAGACACGCTCCTCGGAGGGGCACTCCCTCCCTCACCTCTGAGGGACCCTTCGGGCCCCATTTCGTCAAGACTTTGCACATCCCGCGGCTCCAGGCCCCACTGCGACGCCTCCTGTTCCATGCCCGCTGACTCCCAGTGCAGCAGCGGCGGCGGCAATGGCGGACGATCCTACGACCTGTCCTGAGTGCCCTGAGACCCGGGCCCTCGCCGCCCACCCGCTCAGCGTCGCCCAGGCGACCCGGCTGCCCAGCCCCGGCCCCCAAGGCCGGACGTCTTGACCCTGGGCCTCTCCAGCCGGCCGGGCCCCTCCCCTCCCTACGTCCCCGCCCCCACCCACAAGGTCTCAGCTTGCCTTGGGGCCCTCACAGGCCCCCACTGATTGTGGCCTCGGAGATGGGGCGGCTTCACGACTCGCCCTGCCGCCCCCAGACACCACTCCCCACCTGAGACCCCGCCGTCAGGCCCCCAGCCCCAGGCTGGGCTGCGGCAGTCCACCCCCTCCCCCAACACAGGAAGTGTCCGTCCGCGGCCAGTTTCCCCCGTTGGCTAGCGCCAAGGCCTCTCTAGGAGTGGCTGGAGGTGGGAACTCGTTGGCATTAACCCTGGGCTGGACGGCCCGGGCGTTGAGGTGGGGGAGGTCGAGGTATCCTGGAGCCAGCGGGAGAGGCTGGGGCAGTTTGTGTGTCTATGTCCTAGGTCTCCGTCCGTCCAATAGCCTATCTGTCCTTCTATCGGGCTCTGCCTCCGTCAGTAAGTGTGGCCAAGGGCGAGACGACAGGGAGACCAAGGTCAGCGAGGAGTGACGCTTCCCGGCGCCAGCGGGGGCGGTGTCTAACTCCTCTCAGCTCTGGGGCCTCGGGGTCAACTCCGGCCGCGCCTGGGGAACCTGGACGGACCCTCCCACCTCCTGCAGCGCTACGAGACTCTGGGGCACCCTTTCCTCACTTCCCGCTCGAATTCCACTACCCCACCACCGGTGGGCCTACCCCCACTCCTCCTGGTTCCCTCCTTTATCCGCTCCCAATTTCCACCCTCCACACCACCCGCGGAGCTAGGATGGTTGCCAAGGAAACAGCTCCGCCTCCGGTTTCCAGAGGCACCGCCCTTACCTCTCAGAATGCTCAGCGATTGGCCAGTGAAGCTCGTGCTCCTACCGTCCCGCTTTCTCCCTCTACGCCCTCGGCTGCGCGTTAATAGTTGCCAGGAAACGCGAGGCACCTTTTTGATTCGTTGGAAGGAGCTCAGGCTGGTTCCACCTCCCTTGTCAGCCAAAAGCTCCTGTAGGAGGAGCTGGAGGGATCTGCCTGGCGTCTCCCCTCGAGCTGGGCCTGTGCTTTCAGAACTTTTCCCACTCGCATTTACCCTTCATTTTGTTTAACTTTCTAAGCCTAGGGATCTAAGGGCAGACACTCCCCCACTCTTTCTCAGCACTTTCCTGAAGGAGCCTGTCGCGAGATCATCCCTCAGAAAGGAAGCTTTCTTTTCAATTACCCTGCCTCTTTCCTCCACATTCCCCAAAGCCTGTGTTTAACTCAGTCCCTGGGAGCCTTAGCTCATGGTCCCTGAATTGTCTCACAGGGAAGCAGTGATCATGTGGGAATTTCTTCCAGGTAAGGGTGAGGTAATAGAATTCAGGCGTGGAACTGGAGAGAACCATGGGGTCTTAAGACAGCTAAGAACTCTCTGGCCCTGTCCGCCTTGGATAGAGGCTTGTGAAGAAAGGAAATCTGAGAAACACTGCCGTAAGTGCAGCTTTGACTCAAGTCGGGGAAAGGACCCTGGAAAGGCAACTTAACAGGATCCAGTTCTTGTCGCTTGCTGCTGAACACTAGTTTGGTAGCTTTCTTGATAGCTAAAGAGCCAAACTTCTCCCACCTGAGCAATGCAGAGCCGTGGTTTGTGTGTTCTTGCTGCCTTCCCAGATAAATGAAGGGAAGAAACGGGTTAAAAGGAAAATGGCATCTTCCATTCTCCTTACAAGAGACAAACACAAGAATCTGGAGAATTCCAAGTGGTAAAAGACAAAAGAACAATGTCAATAGAGGCTTACAATTAGAACCACAGAGATCTTCCCACAAATAAAGCAGTACTTTTCTTTCCTCCACAGCAACAGCTTCCAGCTTCATGCCTCTCTCCATCCCGATGTCTGTACTACAACCTCTCCTAAGAATTGACACCCTAAAAGAACTGGCTGGGAAGAACTGGACTTGGTGTACTCCCCGGTCAGCCCCAAAGCACTCACACAAGTGAAGAGACAAGTCTCATTCATGAGACATGACTTTCTGACCTGTTTACCCACCAGAAATTTACACAGGAGAGCAGCTGCCTCTGCAAAGTGAGAAGCGAAGATTCCAGCCACAGGTCTAAGAGGGTCCACTGCTTCCACCCTTCATAGCATGGATTATAAGCCCACATGTAGCAGAAGTTGGGCCAGGGCTTCAACCTGCTTTGGCACCATCATTTCCATGTGGAAATTCAGTCTCACTAGTGCCTAGAATAAGAGTGGCTTGGCTGACTTGGAGGCAGCCTCCTCCAGTACCAGACCTATCTACGCAATGAGCCTTCAAGAGGCAACCAGCCTGTCTGCCACCAGCCCATGGCAGTGAGTCTCTAAGCACAGGGAAGCCTCTGATGAGGGCTCCAACTTGACCTAGCACCAACTAATCCAAGGTAGGAATCCACTGACCTTGTTCTACCACCGTGTGCTGGTGAGGAGCCTTGTGTGTGTCCCGAGCTAGGCAGTCACTTTCCCCATAGCAGCATCCCCTGGCGTGCAGCACTACAGGGGCAGAGCTGTTAGTGTGCATCCAAGGCCGGCGGTCAGCCCACACTTGAACAAGCCCTTACAAGGGTCTCAGTGTGAGAGGAGCTCCCGACTGAACTGCTTCCTCCCAGCATGCAAAGGACAAGCTACGAGGCCTTCTGTCGTGCTACAAGAGATGCATCAGTATGTTCAAGATTTGAAGTACACAGGAAGACACCAGGCACAGCACAGGCCCCGTCGTCAAGAGCAAAGGAAATGGGAGTCTTTGTGTATGGCTAGGTCCTTTCCTGGCCTGACATTTGGAACAGGCCCTGAGACCAACCTTTACTCTTACCACGCCAAGAGCAGCTAGAAAGTAACATTTTGTTCAAAGCAGTGGTTCTCAAAGTTTAGCAGGCATAAAACTCCATCCCTGGAGATTCAGACTCAATAGCTAGAGACAGGGCCCAGGGAGCTAGCCGCGTTTTCAAGAAACAGTATGTGATTCTTTGGCAGGAAGCTTTACTCTGAAAAATACAGGCCTAGAACAGGTTTTAGCTTCTTTGCATCACAAACATCTTTACAAATCCTGTCCTTAGAAAGATGCACATAAACATTCCTAAAAATTTTAGGGATCTTTGGAATTCAAATCAATACTTACCCTTATTTTAGATAGCTTGAGCAAGCTAGGGTCATGTGCTCATGGCCTGACCTCTCACACTGGCCGTATGGGCGGGCTCGTATCTGGTACAGACAAGCATTTCTCCAGTGAAGTCCTAGAAAAATTCTCTTCCTGGCCTAAACTGCTTCAGGTTCTGAGCCTCAAAGACTCACAGTAGCAGAGACAGAGCCCTCCCTTTGGTGGAAGGATCCATGCCAAGAAATGAGGAGCCAAGAATGGAGGGAGGCTGAGGCCTAAACATTTTCGTGACACTCAAAAATTGATCTAATGGTGGAAAGTTGGGTCATGAAGGCAGGAAGCAGAAGAGTTAGGTTTGTGTTCGGCCGAAAGCAAGCCTTCCAAACTTCAAAGCACTCAAAGAAAGTGGTAATTATAGCACCTTTAATTGGCAAGCTGAGGGTAGGGTCCAGATCTGGCTTTGAGTCTGAGCTGAAAACTAGCATTTCAAGCTGGGCTTTCCCCAGGCAGTCCTGAGGGTCAGAAGATGGGAGGGGTTGTACACTGGCTTCTCTAGGGAATTAAAAGCTGGCACATAGGTGGTTCCTACTACCTGTGCCTCTTCTCTCACCATGTCCCACTTACGATAAGGTGGCACACAAGCCAATCCGCCCAGAAAAGTTTAGGATGGGGAATCAGCTCAGTTCATTACTTCACCTGAGCAGTGTCTTTTCCCCGAATCTTCTACCTTTTTCTTTAGAAGTTTCTCCACGTTGACAAATGTGGCTTCTTCCTCCCTAAGGCAGGCCAGAGAAGAGGCTGAATTCAGTAAAGGCAAGTACACACAGGCCAGCAGAGGACATACCCCCTGCTGCTCCTCAAGTCAAGGGTCATCCCGACCAGAGTCAGGATAGGGTCTGCCCAGGGCTGGCTGCTTCCATCACCTGGACGAGACTGGGCTCTAACCACAAAGGAATTAATACTAGGTAGATAATGTAACGACAAGGTGAGAGGGGAAAGAATGTGTACAGAGCTTGGGAATACAGACAACTACAGTTTCCTCTGGCTACTAATCCCAATAACTCCTGGGCTGGATCCTCTCGGTTCACAACGGTGGGTATCCTGAAGAGAGTGAAGATCAAGCTTTGCTCGTTTGCCCTGAACTCTCACACTGGTTGCTGCCTTGCCTTGGTCTGCCACTTTGTGACTTATCTTACACCTGGCTTCACTGACCTTGGGCTGGTCGGTCCCCAGTTCTGGTCAGTGCCTGGGTGCCCTCACAGGGAATGGCAAATGTCTCCAGAACCCTGGCTGAGACACAGGCAAGAAATTCAGGAATGATGTGGTAAAGAGAGCAGTAAACCAAGAATCTTACCATCTTTGTGTGCAACCTTGGACAGGTTGCTGAGCCTTCCCCAGTTTCAGTGTCCCCAGTTGCAAAAGCTCAGATCCCTTCCAGTTCGAGAATGTGATGAGGTTGGCCCTCCTGGCTGGGTCTAGGGTGGATAAGGCCTGAGCCATAGGGCTCTCCCAGGGAGGCCCAAGAGGACTGGAGGGTGCTCTCAGGGTCTTCCCCTTTAAAACCAGGAACTGCTGGCCAGCTGAGAGCAGTGCTGTTGTATGGCAGAAATGCCACTGGTTTGGGGCAAAAGATTCAATCTGGCTGCCTCTTCCTGACTGAGCTGTCCTGTCCAAGCAAGACGCGCCCCTCCTCGGGCAGTTATGAAGGCGGAATGAGTTCATGGGCAAGATAGTACTTTATAAACAATACTATGCAAGCAAGCTCTAAAATAAAGCCTACTTCACTCTCCCATATATGCTCTCTACCTGAATCCCTGATTCAGGAAAACTTGAATGCTGTATACCATGGTTTGCAAACTCCAATGACCACAGGAGCCCAACAGGTCCTGCAAAGGAGCGGAAACTACCAGATGGAGCGGACCTGCTTTGCCAGAGACGTGGCCAGACCATGAGTGCCAGCTGACGCCGGTCAGGAGCTGATGTGCAGCGGTAAGGATGCTGAGCAACTGTGGTTTTGTGGGAGCTTAGGTAGAGTTGCCAAATCTTTTGAACTTCTCAGGAGTCAGAAACTTGGATTTTTGTGTGAGGTCTTAACCAATAATTTGTAACTTTTTAAAATTCTGACTCAGCCAAAAAAAAATAAAAGACAGCTGCAGGCCAGATTCAGTACATGGCCACCAGTTATTAACTCCCGCAGGAAAAAAAGACAATGGGTAGAACAAAGTTCTCTCCCTCAATCCTCTTACCACATGGAAGCCGACCAACAGCCTTTTCTTTCCACAGCGGAGGCCTACTTGGGGTCCTAATCCCAGCTCTAACTCAGTAAAGGGGACTTTAGCGTCTAGGACAGTAGAGAATGGGGTGTCAGCATATCAAGCTGCTGAGAGCCTAAAATAAGATGGTCCTCACCCTCACGTCCAGCTCTTACAAGGAATTCTATGACCTCCCTGGAGCCCTCCGAGGCTGAGTACCAATTCCAGCGTAGGCCTCAGGAAACGTTTTGATCTTCACACCTTCTCTTTTCACCTTTGGGGCCATCACCCACATTCCTGGAATATCTCTGGGTAGTGCTGGAAGCCCACAGGTGGGTCTAGGTTCCCTCGCCCAGGGGCTAGAGGTACAGGCAACCCACTGGCACCCTGACCCCTGCGTCCCCCGGCACCAGGCCTATGGACCCACTGGTGTTTGGCCATGGCTGACTTCTGGGCAAAGCATCTGCCACACTGAGGACAGGGGTAGGGGCGTTCCCCACTGTGGGTACGCCGGTGGGCTGCCATTTCGGAGCTCTGTCGAAAGCAGCGCCCACAGTCTGGGCACGGGTAGGGCTTTTCGCCTGTATGCGTGCGCCCATGGCGCCGAAGATCTGAGGCATGGGCAAAGGCACGGCCACAGTCTGGGCAGGGGAAGGGCGTCTCGCCACTGTGGACCCGCTGATGCTGATAGAGGGCAGAGCTCTGGCTGAAGCAGTGGCCGCAGTCAGCACAGCGGTACGGCTTCTCACCCGTGTGGACCCGTAGGTGGGTGGTAAGGGCAGAGCGCTGGGTGAAGGCCCGGCCACAGTCGGGGCAACGGTGGGGCCGCTCTCCCCGGTGAATGGCCCGGTGCTTGCTCAGAGAAGAGGCTTGGCCAAAGCCCTTGCCACAGTCAGGACAAGAGAAGGGCTTCTCACCGGTGTGGGTATACAGATGCTCCACCAAGGTGGAACGCCAGGCAAAACTCTTCCCACATAGGTAGCAACCATGACGTTGGTCTGCCCTTGGAACAGGGGGGTGGGCAAAGAGTGGGGGGCGACCCCGGTGAGGCACCTTGGACGACTGCTCCAAACTGTAAGGGAATCCAGCAGAAGGGGGTTTGACAGCCTTCAGCCCAAGAGGCCAAGTGTCCATAGAAAGGATCTTCTCCAGTGCCTCAGCGCCTTCTTTCTGTTCTTTCTCTTCCTTGTTTCTGGAACCTGCTGGGAAACAAGGGGAGAGCTCAGACCCTGGCCTATTTATCCTGGTCTTTGAATCCCACACCCTATATCAGGGGTCTCAAACTCATTTTTACCGGAGGCCACATCAGCCTCACGGCTGCCTTCAAAGGGCTGAATGTAATTTCAATTCCTTAACAGTTAAGGAGTAGTTACATTTATACAGTCCTAAAATTATTTCAGCCCTTTGAAGGCAACCACAAGGCTGATGTGGCCCCTGGTAAAAATGAGTTTGACACCCCCACCCTACATGGTAACAGAGAAGCCTCTTACATACAGCCACCTTCTGGGCCCACAGGTGCCCCTGGGACTCAGCTCAGTATAGGCAAGAAAGCTTGGAGTGAAACTTTTCCTCAGCTGCAAAGGACAGAAAGAAAAGTGGCAGAGACAGAGAGAGTAGGAAGAAACAACACATTCTACCTCAGGCCTGGGGAAATGGCTGGGGGGCAGGCAGAAGACATTTTGGCTGGATCAGTAGATGCTTAGGGGTGCTTCAGGCATCAGGAACAGCACAGAGAGAGATGAGAACCTGGCTGAACCAAGTTCAGAGGGGCTGAGTATTGTGCAACAAATTGCCAGGATGAACTAACTGCTAGAAGAAAACAGTAGAAGCCAAGAGAAAGGAAACTGCTACAAAAATAAAACAAACAGAAAATAAACTAAAACACAGGACAGAGAGGAGCTAGATGCAGGCAAACAGGAGGGCTGATGTGGAGCTCAACAGAGCTTAGAGACCAATTAGATGTGAGGGGCTCAGATTTGTGGGAATTGGGAGTGAAGGCAGGTATGCCAGGGACCCAGCCCCTTTCTGGGCTGAATCCAGAAGCTAAGCAGCAGCCAGGCATCATCACCTTAGCTGGGAATGCACATCAGGGAAGAAACGGATAAGCAGGGTAAGGAAGTGACAGAGGGTAGCAGGTCTGGTCAGGTCCAGAGGAAGTTCCCATGAGACAGAGTCCCCAGTACTTCACCTGTGTCTTCTGACAGACACTCTCCCAACTCTGGATCTCGGGCATCTGAACCCCACAGTTCAGCCTCTTCCATCCAGGAGATGAGGGCCGGCTTGGTGCCTTGGAATCCTGGCGGGGAAGAACGCAAACCCCACGCTGCCAGGAGGCCACCGCCCACCCGGCAGTCCCGACGTCGGGACCTAAGAAGTCACACTCCCCGTGCAGGGCCCGGAGGCTGGGCAGGGTGGACGGGGATGTGGACCCAAGCGAACAGTGGGGCTCTCACCGAGCGCGCCCAGGTGGCCGTAGGTCTCCCGCATCACGTCCCGGTACAGGGCCCTCTGCACCGGGCGCAGACACCCCCATTCCTCCGGGGAGAAGTACACGGCCACGTCCGCGAAGCTCACGGGCTCAGGGCTCCTCCTCTCGCGCGCGGCCCCCTCTGGTTCACGCGCGGAGAACGGGGCCGGAGGCGGCGCCATGGGAAGTGCCAGCCCCGGAGACAGTCCCGCGCTGCCCCTGGGTCCGCCAGGCCTCACGTGCTCCGGAACGTCTGCTTGGACGGCCCGCCCGAGGGTCGGGGCGCGGTCGGTAAGGCCAGGGAAGCTGGCAGAGGCTTCTCCAGGGACCACGCGGACGGCTAACAGCTAAAAGTTGGTTGCCGAAGGCACACAGAGAATCGGGACTGGACGATGTCTTCCTGAGAAATGGCGGCAACGCGGCCTCACGAACCTGGAGCCTACGTCGTTTTGCCCAGATGATGTCAGCCCAGGGTCTCCAGGTTGCCTGGTCGCCCGCCCACAACCAAAATGGCCGTGACAGCTACCTGAGCCCGAACCGGGCATCCGGCCACCCTTCGGGGCCAGCCGGGATACCCGGTTCCCGCCCCCCCGCGCTGATTGGCGCGGCAGCGGCCCTGCCCAGGCTTGGAGGACCAATCCGACGAGGCAGGAGGTTAGCGTAGGGCCCCGGCAGTTCCAGCCCTGACCCGGCACGCCCCGCCTTCGGGCGTTACTTTTCGTGGCTAGGCGTTCATAATCGGGCCTCGGCCCCTCATTGGGGAAAACGGTGACGGCAGACTTTTTCCCAATGCTGAGGGTAAAAAAAAGTGATTAAAAAAGAAAGTTTCTGTTGGAAGCTTGTCCGAACCTGAAATTCTGGGAGCGTCTCTTTCAGGAGATCGTGGGGGCTGCTAGGGGAGAGTAAGGGTAAAATCCGAGAAAGGTCGGAAGGAACCTCTTTATGAAAGCCTACCCTCCCTCCACAGGCCCGGCAGGTCGCTTCCCCAACATCTGTTTGCCTCTAGCTCAGGCCTGGCTCCTGAGCTCCTCTTGATCAGAGAACCACCTACCATTTTGCCTCTGCATGGATGTCCCACAAGCACCTCAGACTTGGCATGGCTCCAGCTGAACTCATCGGTTTCTTCCCACAACCTGCCCCTTCCTGAGTCTTTACCTCAGCAAATGGCATCTGCAGTCCCTGGCATTTATAACTCCAAACCTCTCTCACTGGGCATATTTATGGATTCCTACTCTGTGCCCCCACACGCCTTCATAAATACCCTGCCCTAAGAAGACTCGATACTTTCTTCTTTGGCCAGCTAAATCAATCACAGCATTTCACACATTTCTTGGAAATGCTCTTGACACCTTCAATGGATTTAGGCTCTAGTCTGGAACGCTTCTCTGTTTGCCTCCCTTAGTAGTAGGTAGTTAGGCATGAACAGAGTAAGAATAATAGGCCAGGTGCAGAGGGTCACCAGGGCAAGAGCCCCAGGCGCCTAGCAACGGGCAAAACTACAAGCAACTTGCAGGACTACTCTCTTAAGCATTTACCCCTGGAGATGACATCTAGGCCTCAGCTGGGTTTCAGCTCCAGGCCCAGACAAGCTGCAAAATCAGACTGAGCGACTGCCATACCTGACATTAGGGCCAGCTGCATTGACTGACAACCCCATCCTGGCACCGACCGTTCAGTGGAGACCACAAACCTGAGGGGAAGCACCTGGAAAGCTGACGAAAACTGTTGAGATCCTCCCCTGAGAGGGAGGGACCTTGTGTGTACTCTCTCTCTTCTTCTGGAGCGTTCCCGTGCCTTTCCTCTTTCTTCCTCTTTCCCATCTCTCAAGGTACATCCATATCTCCCTCTCTCTCTCTCTCTCCCCGCCCACCCTCCCCAAGCTCCATGGGCACTCCGTTTGACTCTGTAACTCGTTTTCTGAGCCCATTTCTTCTATGGCTCACTTCTACCTCTGTGACTTTCTAAATAAACTTTCTCTTGTAGTTTGAGTCTTGGCTCTGAATTCTTTCTTAGCCAGAATTCAAGTACCGAGTTTGCAGAACTGAGGTCTAACACCCGGTGCCATTTTGCCACCAACACTTCCAAAGGCCTTCTTGAGCTTTCCACCTGACACCTTGTATCTGGTGGATGCGTCTCCCTACAGCCAAGGAGCTTGAAAGTAAAAAGTTGATCACAGCAGAAAGGGGAGAGAAGACAAAAGTCTGGAGAGGGTAAGGACACAAAGTTGCCCAGGGACTCAACCTCAGCCCTAGCTCTGTCAGCCTCAGGCTTCGGAAGGGCACAAGAGAAAACAGAAAATTTCCATTAAGTGCAACAGCATTTTGTCACCTGTCAGTGCCCACCCCTCACTGTAGTACCTATGACACACAGGCCTAGAACAGCTCTGGGTAGCCCTGGAAACTCACAGAGGGTCTGGACCCTCCTGGGGAATACACTGGGGCAGTTTGCCTATGGTACCAGGCTGGTAGGCCTCTGGTTGAAGCACTTTCCACAGCAAGGACAGAAGTAGGGTCACTTGCCTGTGTGAGTCAGCAGGTAGCATGAGAGGTACTAGCTGAGGCAGAGGGAGGTGCCACACTAGCTGTGAAGGGTCCCTTTCCAGAGAGTACACTGGACCAAGTTAAAATCGATGACAAAGTGTGACTGCACTTGGGGCACGGATGAGGGTGCTGCATTAGTGCCAGATGTTAAATACTGGGTGAAGATGGGAGAGGTGGGGAAGGCAGGGTGATGGGGAGGACCTGGCTATATATGGGAAGTCTTGGCCATGGGCTCAGGGAGCAGTCAGTGTTTCTTTCTTTCTTAAGATTTTATTTATTTATTTTAGAGAGGGGAAGGGACAGAGAGAGGGAAACATCAATGTGTGGTTACCTCTCATGTGCTCCCTGTTGGGTAATCTGGGCATGTGCCCTGACTGGGAATCAAACCAATGACCCTTTGGTTTAGTCTGGTACTCAACCCACTGAGCCACACCAGCCAGGGTCAGGTCAGTGTTTCTGATCCCAGGGGCTCATGACAATTGATTCCCAAATAGGCTCCTCCTCCTGGCCCTTTCCAAATGCAGTTTTTCTGAATGGCTGTTGTGAAACAGCAGATTCAAAACTTGCCTTGTTAATTCTCCGAGGTCTACTAACGTTTGAGCGACAGAATCAACCTTTACAATGGCAGAAGCATTGAGATGGGTACCTAGCCCCTGGAAGCTCCCCCTAAACTGTGTTGGCCAATTAAAGGGCTCATGATTTAGGGACATTCCCACCTCCCTCAGGATCAACCAGAAAAGATACCCTCAACCAGAGAAGCAGCAGTTACAGAGCCCAGGGACCTAGAGGCAGAAAGGTGAAGTGCCTCCATCCTGAACTTGAATTCACACACTGCCACTGACTAGAGTTTGGAGGACTCATACAGCATGACCTGATCATGGGACCACTGGATGCCTCAAAGTCAATTGAGAAGGAGGAGGTTAAGATTTCAGTCTCCAGTGGATGCCATAAATTCAGATCAAGAAAAATTAATAAGGAACATGTATATGATGCTTCTTGCTCAACAAAACATTTTCCCTTCCAGCTGGAACTGCGACATTGCCCCCACTTCTCATCTTTCCATCTTTTGATGTTCTAAACGTTGGAGGCATTGGTGAGCCAAGCTAACGTTCCTGCTCTACGTTTACACTAAATTCTAAATTTGCACTAAGAGAGAGAGAGACCAGGTAGGTGTAAGCTCTGCTGGCAGAGGTATGGAGACCTTTGGGCAGACTGTGCTCAGTCTGTATAGACACAGAGCCCCAGTTTTGTGGACATTTTCAGCACGAGGCAGAAGAGCTCCAAGAGGAATTTCTTGGAGAGAGCATTTAAGAAGGGCATTGAAGGATGTTAGATTTGGAGATACAGTGTATACAGAGCAGAACAGCAAGTGTACAAGTTCATTGGGCTAGAGTGGAATGTCGAAAAACCAAAGATTCCTTTTAGCTAGGGCCACATGGGATTGCTTGCCTGTAGGGAGAGAAAGCTCTGGTTTGAATTGGTGCCATGGGCCTCTGCGTTGTGGCACGGGTGCTTACGTTTTTGCGGGAAGTCCTGAAGAGCCACTGGAGGAGTCTGTTGGGGAGGTTCAGTTACGAATTTCATTTAGGGTGATCTGGCTGGACTCACGTGAAACGGAGTCACCAGGGGCAGGAGTAGGGGCAAGTCAGGCACTCGGCCCTGCCCATCCCACCCGCCACCTTCCCTTTTCAAAGATCAGGGACGGACGGCCCTCACGGAGGGCGCCCAGGTACCCCTATGTCTCCCACATCACATCCCAGAGAATCCCACTCCTCGCGGAAGAAATACACAGCCACCTCCACGAAGCTCACGGTGCCTGCCTTTTCACCCCCAAATCGTCTTGCTTCCGGCAGGGCCTTCGCGGGCACCTCTGCTGGAAGCTAGGAGCAGGGACCAGGATAAAGCCATAACCTGCCCGGATCCAAGGTGGGATGCTGCTAAGGATTCGGCCTCCGGGAACAGGGATCCTCTGGACCCTAAAGACCGGAACTAAGTCCGGGTGGGGCCGCTCTAGGACGCTGAGAACTAGTTACACGAACTCGGTGGTCCCAGGACCGAGAAAATGAAGGCGCCCTCAAACAAGATGGCGGTACCCTAGCATCTTCCATTTTTAGAGAAAGGCATTTAACAGCTTCAGGGTCGGTCTGGTGTTGACGACCAGGTTTATTAACCCCCTCGAGTTTCTCCTCTCGCTGTTCCGCAAGCGGCTGTGGCATCGCCCTTGCCCATAGTTAAGATGGCCGCAACCACTTCGGCGTCCGACGTGTGGCGGCTGAGAAGTGAGGCCGGGCTGCGCGAGCGCGGCGGGTGGCAAGGGTCTAGCCCAGGGGGAAACAGGGCTAGCTCTCAGGGGCCACTGGCCAGACGTCCACTAACTAATCTCTGGAAGGCCCACTCAGTGACCTGCCTTAAAAGAATTTTTTTTGGCAAAGCAGTTCATTTCTAAATTTCTTTTTCATTTACAAGGTACCCTGTTTCTCTCTTAACAGTTTCCTAAATATCCCTCCGGAGATTGTCTAAGTATCTATGTATGTATGGTCGTATGTGTCTGCTATCTATATCTGGTATTTCCAATATTTACTATGTCTTTAATTGAGGACACTGGGCTGAATGCCTCTCTGCCTTAGAGTTCACTTATGTTACAGAAGAGGAAACTAAGGCCCAGTCGTTACTCAAGGTCAGGCAGCTCTTTAGTGACTCGGGTCTTCAGACTCCTATATCGAGCCTTTTCCACCACCTCGCCCTGCCTGCTCCAGGCCTGTTTCAGAAAAAAAAAACAAACATGATTATTTTGAATTTACTGACCCCTACTGACCCCTGCTGACCTTGTGAAAATGAACTGGATCCTTAATTTATTAAATTATGATTGCATAAAAAATTAGATGAGCCCTGACCTGTGTGGCTCGGTTAGTAGGGCATTGCCCTGCGAAGTGAAAGGTGGCTGGTTCGATTCCCCATCAGGACACATGCCTGGATCACATCCCTGGTCGGGGCATGTCGAACAGGCACCCTATCAATGTCTCTCTCACACATCGATGTTTCCTTCCCTTTTCTTCTCCCTCTCTTCCCCTCTCTCTAAAAATAAATAAATAAAATCCTTTTTTTTTTTTTTTTTAATTAGATGAGTTAGGATGACAGGGCTCATTGTCTTGATGCTCCCTTTAAATGTGCCTCCTGATCTCCCAGTTCCAAGCTCTCCTAAACAGAATAATGGCAGACTGTGCAAGAGCTGCAGTTGGCGTTGTGGTATGACTCAGACTAATAATCTCCACGTACCTTGGTGTATCACTTATTGTATGCCAGACTAAGTGCTTCCGCTTGTTATCTCAGTTAACCCTCACAACACTTCAGACATAGGTGCCTTTCTGGATAAGGAGGCTGAGGCACAAAGGGGTGACCTTGCCCAGGCCACACAGCTAGTAAGTGGCGAAGAGAGGATTGAAAGCCAGGCAGCCTGACCCCATGCCACTGCGTGCTGTATTGCCTCAGATGACTGAAGGCACAATCTCAGGAACCAAAGAGAGGTGGGATTTTAGGCCGGTTACCAAGATGCAATTGTATTGTGAGGCAGTGCAAGAAGCAGGGACCTACGAGGTCAGAAGAGCTGCTTCTGGTCACACATACAATTCTATACTGTTATATAAATGTAAAGAGAAAAGTTTTAAATGATGGGCTATGATAGGAGAAATATTGAAAAGTTAATGCAAGGGTTATGTTTAGGGATCATGTCATGGGGGGAAAATGTCATTCAGTGTTTGGGAGGCACATGAAATTGCCCTGGAGCAAGGGTGAGAGGCTTCACTAAGGATGGCGGCTCTCACCAGCAGGCTCCTCTTGCTCAGGCCCTTGTTGGTTTAGGCCTGGGGTCTCCCAGCTGGTCTCTGGGCTTCCAGCCCTTTGCCTCTCACATCTATCCAGCATTGCAGCCTGGTCTAGCAAAAAGAGGAAGAAGTATCAACTGAGAAATTGGGAGGTTTGGGCTCCATGCTGCCTCTGCCACTAACTCCACTATGATGTTAAGTGCCTTCCCTTCTCCGGGCCTCAGCCTTTCTCAGAGCCTGTTCTGTGGACCAGCATTCCCATGAGATGCTTGGTGGAAAGACGAGCATTCTTCCCTATGCCCCTTAAAGAGTCCCATCAACAAAGAAACTATTCCACCCTCTGCTTCCCAAACCCTCCTTACAACAGAACTAGACAGCTCCAAGAGCTCCCTTCCAGCTCTAAAATGCTGTGGTCCACCCTGTCACCACCCCCAGGGCCACCCCAGGAACTGGCTCCTCCATCTTCCTCACTCAGCCCAAAACCTTATTATCACGCTGGGCTTCTCTATTGCTCTCAGCCACCACACCCAGCCCACAGACAGGCTCTGTCCATTCATCTTCCAGTGTTTACCTCTGGTGGTATTACTCCCTACCTCCACTCTGCAGTCCATTCTCAGATCAGTCAGAGTGGGGGGTTTTAATAAATAAATAAATAAATAAATAAATAAATAAATAAATGCAAATCAGATGACCTGGACGCTCTGCTTAACTCCCCCCCCCCCCCCCCGCCCAATAGTTTATGTGAGGTACCTAAAGTAGTCAAATACATAGAGACAGACAGTGAAATGGTGGTAGCCAGGGGCTGGGGGAAGGAAGCATAGAGCATTACTGTTTAATGGGTACAAAGTTTCAGTTGGGGGAGATGCAAAAGTTCTGGAGAGGGATGGTGGTGATGCTTGTGCAGCAGTGTGAATGTACTCAATGCCCCTAAACCATACGCTTGAAAATATTTAAAATGGTACATTTTGTTATGCTCCCTGCTCCCTGGTGGCACCTCCTCTCTCCAGCTCCACCTTCTCTTTGACTCACCCCTCTCTAGTCCTGGTCACTCCTTGGTCTTCACACCCTCCCACTCCTGACTGCCCCCTGCCCAGCAGTCAGGCTCCCTTGCTCCAGCTCTCTATTCTCCATGCTTCAAACCTGTGGCACTCACTTGTTCACAGATCACATTGTCAGTCACTGAGCCATGCAGATTCCATGGCAGAAGCCTCTTATGGGTATCTTTCTTCCCAACTCCAAGGTCAGGAAGCAAGAACAACTGCAAGAAAAGTCTTGTTCTTTGGCTTGGTCCCAGCTCCTCATCAGCTCTATTTGGGAGCAAATGTCCAGTCTCCTCCCACAGGTCACACTGCACACTGTTCACAAAGACACCTTCTGACAGTACCTCTCAAACAGCCCTGCTCCTGCTCAAGAACTCTCTGTGTACCTACAGTACCTGTGGGGTAAACCTTAAGCTCCTCTGCTGGGATCCGTGGCCCTTCCAGTTTGGCATGCTCCTGTCTGCTGCTGGCTTCCATCATTCATTACCTAGTTCTTTACGTCTCAGTCAGGTAGAACTACGGCCATTCCTTACGCATGCCTGTCCTGGTTGAAATCTTTCTCATTCTTCAAGGCCAGTTTGAACCACTTCCTCCACGAAACCTTGCTTCAGAAGACCTGCCTAGGTCTCCTCTGGGTCCTCCTCACATACTATTTTATATTGATTAGAATAACAATAACCACTGTTTATTAAATACTAACACACAAGGTACCCTTGCATATTATCTCATTTAATCCTTATGGCAATTTTATGAGGTAGGTGCTATTATCATCTAGGTTTTATAGATGAAGAAACTAAGGTAAGAAGCGACTTGCCCAAGATTGCAGAGCTAAAAAGCAAGCGAGTCAGGATCTGAACCCAGACAGTCTGCCTCCGGAGACCATGCTCTCACCTCTACTCCATACTGTGTCCAATTTTATCCTTTCATGAAACAAGGCTGTCTGGCTGCTCCCTTTGCCTAAAAATCTTCCCCACACCAACTACCTAATGCTCTGGGAGGTACAACCCTCTCCTTCTCCAAGATGCACTTCCTGGTATATCTCCAACCAGGGGGGTTAGGTGCTGCCTCTGGACACCTTTCATCGAGGCCCCCATCACTCTTTTCTGAGTGAGGGTATCCCTGGAGCCCAGCACAAAAACTGGAGGCCTCGGATGTCGTTTGTTGAATGACAGAACGGAGTCAGCCTTTCTCAGCCCAGAATTCCCATATCACCTAGCTGTCCCTCCAGCAGGTCACTGAATATTGTCTGTACTTTTTTTTTAAATCCTCAGAGGATTTAAACATATCAGAGGATATGTTTATTGATTTTGGAGAGGGAGGAAGAGAGAGAGAGACAGAGAAACATTGATGTGAGAGAGAAACATCAATCAATTGCCTCCCATGCACACCCCGATCAGGGATCAAACCCAAAACGTCGGTATGTGCCCTGATGGGAAATCAAACCCACAAGCTTTTGGTGTAATGGGATGACGCTCCAGCCAACTGAACAACCCAGCTCCACTTTTCTTAGCAAAAGATCACCGGCTTTGGTGGGGCTCTGTTTTCCTGCTGAGTCTCCCCCAGACATGCAGGGTTGGGCCCTGCATCCTGAGCCACCTCTAGCTCCAAGGGGAGGCCACTCTGGCTGGAAACTAAGGACCAAAAAACCTTTCTTGTAGTTGCCATTATTTGCTGTCCTGCTGCTTTCCTGCCCAGATCTCAGCTCTTACCGCACTCTCACCTGAGACCCTGATCATGTTCTGCCCAGATCTGACTGCTCAGAGAAAGTGGTAGAAATACCTGGACTGTGTCAGTTTCCAGCTTTGCTGCTTTAAAGCAATGAAATGTTGAAAAAAATCACTTTGTCTTTCTGAGCCTCAGTTTACTCATCTGCAACACATGGCTACGGATAATTGATATGCACACCCTGCCTCCTTAGCCTTTCAGAAGTGTAAACTGTAGATAATTCACTCTTTCAACACATGTTTATTGCACATTTGCTATGTCATACATACTATCTTGTTAACATTTCAGTCGTCACAGTAACCCTTTCCTTTGAGGTAGATATTAGTCATCCTCATTTTACAGATGAGGGAGTGAGGCTGAGGAGGATGGGTAACTTACCAGCGGTTCCTGGTGCAGAGATGAGCTCTGTGCTGGGGACTCTGTGCTCTTTCTACCCACTCTGCTTCCTGGGCTACCTGCTGGTGTCCGTTAGCTAGGGCCTGACCCTTCCCAACATCTGGGCCCCTTCCCCAGACCTCAGCACTCCTCAGCATTTACCTCCCATGCAGATAAGCAGCAAGGGGGTGTTTTCTGAGACAGTGGAAAGAGCCTGGTGGCACCTGCCACTGAAATAACACTGGGAAAGGTCTAGTGTCTCACTCTCTTCATTTTCTTAGAAAGACTGGAGAGGGGAGGGGTCAAGTTTAATCTATTTGAATCTTTACAGGCACTTTCCTTTTTACATGTTTGAAAACTTGAGGGAAGCCCAAGGAATGACTTAGGTTCCCAAGTTTCTGATTTAGGAGCCTCCTTCAGGGCCCAGTCAGTCCTTAACGCGGGGGTCAGGCTCGAACCCACACGTGGGAGCCACTCACCCGCACTCCTCAAAGATGTCCGGGTAGTGCCTGAATAGCACGGGTGGGTCCCGGTCCCCCCTAACAGGGGCTCGAGGCACGGCCCGGATCCCAGGCCTCCGGCCCCGCCGCCCCCCTGAGCAGGAGCGGTGGATCCACTGGTGCGCTTCCACCGCAAACTTCCTCTTGAAGCGCATGCCACACTCCGGGCAGGGGAAGGGCCGCTCACCGGAGTGCATGCGCCGGTGGCTGACCAGCAGGGAGGGGTAGGTGAAGCGGCGACCACAGTCTGCACACACGTGGCGCCGCTGGCTGGCTTGAGAGCTCACGCTGGGTACCGGGACCGGGGGCTGCGCGACTGTGCTCTGGTCCCAGGCCGTTTTCGTGGGTGGCGGTGGTCTTGCCGAGGACTTGCTCACGGCTGAGTCAGGGTTATGTTTAACCAGTTCCTCAGGCCTGTCCTTCCCAGGAGTCTTTCTGGGTCCCTTGGCTCCTGGTAGTTCTTCCGGTTCCTCTTCCTTCTTGTTTGGGGCGTCTCCTGGGAAACAGGAATCAAGATACCTTTTCAAACACGTTTGTTTAGATTGTCTCAAGTTATAGGTTACTTTTACTTAAGAAGTACCGGAAAAGTACTGCTTAGTGACTTCACACGTAGGCTTTGAAGGACAGGAAATAAGTACAAATCTCTTAAGAGGGACTTATCTGGGCCTTGGTTTCTCACGTATGAAATGGGTATCATAACAATTTCTTTACAGGGTTGTTGGAAGGATTAAATCAGTAGAAGCATGTTAAGCATTTAGTAAACGCTCAATAAGCAGTAGCTACTATTGTGTTTTCGATTTTCTGTAGGGTAAGATGTTTATAGAGAAGGAAACCTATATGCTGGAGATCACTCTGTGGGGGGATGATGAAGAGACGAGAGGCAAGTTGTTGATGACTGGGCATTTTCTCATGTATGAGTTTGCTTTGCTTGAGGAATGTGAAAGGCAGATCCAAAGTCACGTCCATTATTAGGGTGTTTTAGTTGTTCCTTAAATAGGGAGAATGAGTGGTGTTTTCTACCACAGGGACCTGGAAACCCGAGTTTGGACTTGAGCTCCCGATTTTCCTACTCTGGTCTTAATCTGAGGACTGTCTCAAGTTCTGAAAAGCGTACCAGGTTGGCCTCCTTTCCACTATTGCCCAACACTGGGTGGCTCTTTCATGCCTTTAGGGATGCTGGGAGTGGGGATCTGAAAAAATACCTATTTTACTAGACAGGAAGCCCTGGAGTGCCAGGTGGGGGAGACTTGGGACAATCCCTCACCTGGCAGAGCTCCTCCCACGCTCTCCCCCTCCTCAGGATCCTGGGCGGCGGTGCTCCAAGCCTCACTCTCTTGTTCCATCCAAGAGATGAGATCTGGTTTAGGGCCTGGGAATCCTGGGAGAGAACAGGGATCACGGTACTAGCCTGAAAGGCTGTCTGGGAAGATGGCATCCCCCTGCCAGGGTGAGGGCACTTCCTCAGAATTTACGTTCAGTGTGGATACAGTCTCAGTGCTCCCTGCCTGAAGGAAGTGGATTCGGGATGGAAGAACTCCCAAAGGGGTACCTGAAGCCCTGGGAGTAGGCGGTGGCTGGTGCTGTTGGTGGAATAAATAGGGATTAGGGCACTCACTCCTCCGAATCCCTCTATATCATCTCCTTTGTGAACCCCAGTGAAGGAGGCGGGGGCGCTCTGATCCGGGCCTCACCGAGCGCGCCCAGGTGGCCGTAGGTCTCCCGCATCACGTCCCGGTACAGGGCCCTCTGCGCGGGCCGCAGGCACCCCCACTCCTGCGGGGAGAAGTACACGGCCACGTCCGCGAAGCTCACGGACCCGGGTTTCTTGCAACCAGGCCGAGTCTCCCCGGCTGACAGCGCCTGGAGCAGGGCGGGGGGCGGCGCCATGGGGCCTTCCAGCCCCGGGCTGTGGCCGCCTTGTCCCCAGGGCCACCGCCTCCCCGCTCCCGGATCAGCTTTAGTCGTCCGCAGGAACGGCTCCCCAGGCCGCGGCCCCTCCCAGCCTTGGCGTCCGATCGCAGCCGAGGGAACCGAAGTGGCAGGGACTGTCTGCTAGGGATTCAGGGATTCTCATAGGGACAAACCAACCCCCTCGGTGTTTATTCACTTCTTGGCAGCTTGGCCACAGACACCCTGGTTGAGGGACCCGGAAGGTGCCTTCAGAAAATATGGCGACATCCTGGGTTCAGTTGTCAAGGATTGCTCTTAAGGGCGCCGTCCCTCGATCGCATCAAACATGGCCCCCATCTGGCTTCTCTGGTCTCATCGTCCACTTGCCCTCAAGTAAGATGGCCGCTGCAGGCGGGTTTTTAGAGGGAAGAGGAAACCGAGGGGAGGTCGTGGGGAGCCTTCTTGCCTTCAAGAAAGATGGATGGGCTGGCAGCTTCCAGCGCTTCCCTCGCGGGCACGGCAAAGCGACCGGTGATTGGCCCCCGGCGGAGGAAGCGGCCGCCGCGGGGCTCGGGGCTGGCGAGGCGTTGGAAAAGGCGCCGGTGTCCCCAAGTCTCGGGTGGCTGGCTCTGGAACCGATCGAAAACCTTGGCATTTGTGGAGTCTAAGATTGTGTTTCCGAAGGCCTTGCTGTCATGCCTGCCGAGGGCGGAATCCGGCCCCCGACCCCGCGGGAAGACGCTCGCACTCTGGCCAAACTCTGGGGACAGCCGAGGTAGAAAGCTTGTTCGCGTTCACAGTCGCGACTGCAGCCGCGGAACCCATCCGACTCCCGGCACCCGCGCTAGCTCACTCGGCCAAGGGACCGGAGCAGCTGGCGAAGAGATGTGCTTGGTGAGGTTCTCATTGGAATGGGGAAGTTTTTAATTACGTTTTTTCCAAGTTAGTTCATGTATATGGTTTTCAAAAAGCGATACAAACGTTATGTAATGAAAAGAGCAGTCCCCTCTACCCTTTCCCCCTGTTCCCTAGAGGCAACTACTTTTAACCCTTTTTATTCATTTGAATTATATTGTACATAGAGTAAAATGCACGGATCTTCAGTGCAAAATTCGCCAAGATTGGACAAATATAAACAGCCATATTAACCATCACCCCAAACAAGGTATAAGACATTGATGTCACCCCTGAATGTTTCCTTATGCACATTTCCCAGTCAAGACAATTTTTTTTAAAGATTTATGTATTTGTTTTTAGAGAGAGGGGAAGGGAGGGAGAAAGAGAGGGAGAGAAACATCAATGTGTGGTTGCCTCTCATGTGCCCCCATCTGGGAACCCGGCCTGCGACCCAGGCATGTGCCCTGACTGGGAGTCGAACTGGCGACCCTTTGGTTCATAGCCTTGTGCTCAACCCACTGAGCTACAGCAGCCACGGCTCAAGACAATTTTTTAAAAAGATTTTATTTATTTATTTTTAGACAGGGGAAGGGAGGGCGAGAGGGAAACATCAATGTGCGGTTGCCTCTCGCGCGCCCCCTACTGGGGACCGGACCTGCAACCCAGGTATGTGCCCTGGCTGGGAACCGGTGAGCCTTTAGCTCGCAGGCCGGCCCTAAATCCACTGAGTCACACCAGCCGGGGTCAGTATGCAAAATTTTATTGTGATAAAATACAAATCACAGAAATCATTACATATCAGCCATTTTAAACACAATTCAGTGGCGTTTTCACTAATAATTTGCTTTCTGTCTCTATGGATTTATGTTTTCTCAAACATACACCATGTGGCCTTTCCTGTCTGGCTTCTGTCTTTAGCCGATAGAGTTTTCAAGATTTATCCATGCAGCATGTGTCAGTACTTCACCCCTGCTTATGGCTGAGTAATTATTAAAATATCCATGCATGGATACATCATACTTTGTTTACCCATCACTTGATGGAGATGGATGTTTGGGTGGTTTCCACCTTTTGTCTAGTGCTGCTTTGAATATTTGTGTGCAAATTTGTTTAAGAGCTTTAAGATGTGATTCAGTCATTATGCATCCACCCATTTAAAGTGTACAGTGGTTTTTGGTATATTACGTTATTACTTTCAGATTGTGGTAGAATGCATGATATATAATTAGCCATTTTAACCATTTTTATATGAACACTTCAGTGACATTTATTACATTAACATTGTTGTGCAACCATCACCACTATTTCCAAAATGTTTTCATCATCACAAAAGGAAACCTACCGCTGGCTGGTGTGGCTCAGTGGATTGAGCACTGGCCTGCGGACTGAAAGGTTGCTGGTTCGATTCCCAGTCAGGGCACATGCCTGGGTTGCAGGCCAGGTCCCTGATTATGGGCATGAGAGAGGAAACCGATTGTGTCTCTTGCACACTGATGTTTCTTTCTCCCTCCTTCCACTCTCTTTAAATAAATACAATTTTAAAAAGGAAACCCAGAACCCATTAAGCAGTCATTTACTATTCTCTTCTCCCCCACCCTCTGGTAACTTCTCATTTTTCTGTCTCTCAATTTGCCTGTCCTGGTATCTCATAGAAGTGGAATCACACAATATTCGTCCTTTTGTGTCTGGCTGCTTTCACTTAATACAGTGTTTTCAAGGTTCATCCATGTTGTAACATGTATTAGCACTTCATTCCTTTTTTTTATTTTTAATCCTCACCAGAGGATTGATGTTAGAGAGAGGGAGGGAGAAAGAAAAAAAAATCTGTGTGAAAAAGAAACATCCATTGGTTGCCTCCTGTATACATCCCGACAGGGGATCGAACCACAACCTGGGTATGTGCCCTGATCGCAATGAAACCCACAAACTTTTAGTGCATAGGACGGCACTCCAACCTGGCCAAAGCATCACTTTATTCTTTTAAAAAATTGGGGTAATACATAACATAAAAGTTACCATTTTAAGTGTACACTTCAGGGGAGGGCTGGGGGGTGTGGGGGGAAAAGACAGAAAACTGTACTTGAACAACAATAAAAATAAGTAAATAAATAGATCATGCTAAAAAAAAAAGTGTACAGTTCAGTGGTATTAAGTACGTTCACATTGTTGTGTAACCATCACCACCATCCATCTCCAGAACTTGTTCACCTTCGCAAACTGAGTCAATACATTTTTTAAAAAGATTATTTATTTATTTATTTAACTATTCTTAACATCTCATCTATTTTTTTTTTTTTTTTAGATTTTATTTATTTTTAAACACCGGGGAAGGGAAGTCTCTCACACTGAGGGAGAGAAACATCAATGTGTGGTTGCCTCTTATGCACCCCTTATTGGAGACCTGGCCCACAATCCAAGCATGTGACCTGACTGGGAATCGAACCTGTGGCCCTTTGGTTCACAGCCTGCACTCAGTCCACTGACCTATAGCAGCCAGGGCTTTACTTATTTACTTTATTTATTTATTTTTAGACAGAGGGGAAGGAAAGAAGAAAGAGAGTGAGAAACATCAGTGTGTGGTTGCCTCTCACCCTCCCCCTACTGGGGACCTGGCCCTCAACTCAGGCATGTGCCCTGACTGGGAACTGAACTGGTGACCTTTTTGGTTACAGGCTGGTGCTCAATCCACTGAGCCACATCAACCAGGACTGAATCAATACACTTTTAACTCTTCGCCATTTCTTGTGGAGCTTTCATTAAAAAACATACTCTTACTGCTATTTCTTGGTATCTTAATTTTAGATACATTATTTATGGACATTCTGCTGTGATACTTGTTTAGTTTCTAGCCCCATTCCCCTCACCTCTTTTCCCAACATATTTAATGTAATAAATTATTGTAAATAATATTTCCTATACATTCTATGATTATATTTCCTTTCTTGTCAACTGTGGTTTTTTTAAATTGAAATACATTTGACATATATTGTGTAAATTCAAGGTGTACGTGTTGATACATGTACATATTGTAATATAATTGCTATTATCACTTTGCATTTCTTGAATTTTCTAATTCTTTATTTTCTCCTTGCATCATCTGCCCTTTCTGCTTCTTAAACTTGTTCCAAGTTACCAAGGATAACATCAAATCTCAAATGGTCATTTTTTTCCTGGGACACCTTCCTCCTGAAGCCCTCAGGCCTTTTTCTCCAGCCTGGACTCAGCCTCAGCTGTCACGCAGGGTCTTTCCTCCCTGCTCTCCTTGGTTGTATCCTCTGTTTCCTAGACTGAACATCTTCTGTATTTTAGTCCAGATGATTCATCTTAATGGATTGTAGCCATAGGCACTAGATGTCTTCATCCTCGTGTTTGGAATATTCCTGCAATGAGGCAGAATGTCTGACAGCATTTGCTCGGTATGGCGCTGGTCACTGGAGGTAACAAGACCTTCTATGTCTCTGTTGGCAGCACCCCACAGTCTGGTCTTGGAACCAGTTTTTGCTTGGCTCTAGCACATGCTGAGTCTCCCCTTCGTGTTGAAGAATGTTCCTCTTTGCTGATCAAGCTACTGCCTTTTCTTTATATTTTTGGGCCCTTCCCTTGCTGTTTTTTACCTGGAATAGTTTTTGCCTAAAGTGTGACTTCTGCTAATTTCACTTCTACAATTATATGCTCATTTTTATAACTTTAACTTTGAGTTCTGGAGGTACCTCACTGCTCTTATTGTGGTGAACAGTATGGAAATGGAATAAGGAAAAACATATGCTCAGAAATGAATCTACTTTTAAATGGAAGGATTAATTTTACCTAAAAAGATACTATTATGCATTTCACAAGTACCAAAAAATACTTTTGTTTACTCAGGCACTGTACTGTAAGTTGATTTCTCTTTGCACTAGGGGTGGAAAAGACTTATGCAGATGGAGCTAAACGGCAAGCTGGGCTCTTACCTAGTCAGACTGAAACAAACTTTCAAGACTAAAACTGTTCCATTATAAGTGGCTCATGTCATGTTTCTTTTTCCTGCCAGTCATGATAAAAATACAAAGATGCTTTTACTTTCAAATTGTTTTATTGCCCGCCAAATTGTAAATATGTGTTCAAGAACTTCGATCAGATAATTGTTATAAAATATACAGGAGATCATTATGGTTCATAAATTTTACTTGTCAATAATATGGCGCATCTGAACTTTAAGGGAGAGCTAAAGTTTCTTGCCTATAAAGCTCAGCCTTACTTTGAAGTATTTAGGGATGAAGTTTATGTCTGCAACTTACTATGAATTACATTAAATAAGATGGCTAAATAAATGGATAGAGGAATAGATGGACTGACGTGATAAAACACGGCAAAATTTAAAAATCTAGGTCAGTTGCAGAATAGAAGTGACGGACATGAGTATTCACTTTCAACTCTTTGAATCTTTGAAACATTTTAAAATAAAATGTTGGGAAGCAGCTGTTATTTGTTCTTCAAATCATAAATACATATTAGATGCCTTTACATTTTATCTCAGAAAATCTTATGAAGGTGACATTAGTCCCATTTTACAAGTGAGACAAGTCAGGTGCAGAAATGTTGAGTAATACACTCAAGGCCACCCAGCTGGTGGGGACTGAGCTGAACCTGGGATCCAGGTGTACTAATTAAAGAGAGATTATGTGGTGAAGTAAAAATAATACCCGGTTCCCATTAATAACCATCTCTGGAACTCAAGGGTCGGGAGAAGCAGTCTTATTTAGAAGTATCTGAGTCACTAAGCACCACTCCTGGCATGCACACATGCTTGGCCTACCCACCTCCATGCTTATTCCTTCAAAATTTCTTGTTCTTAAGTAGGGCTAGTATTTCTAAATGGGTCAGAAAAACCTCTGAATTGTTGACACATTACAGAAAAAATGAGACTGAAGATACATTATACCTTGATTTCAACTCTAAGTACATGTAATTACTCTAAAACAAACAAAGAAACCCCACACACCCTGCCCTGGCCAGGTTGCTCAGGTGGTTGGAGCATCGTCCCTGTTCACCAAGACTGCAGGTCTGGTGCCGGTGAGGGTACATGCCTAGGTTGTGGGTTTGATCACAGGCTGGGGTGTGTTCAGGAGGCAACCGATCCATGTTTCTCTTTCACATCAATGTTTCTCTCTCCCTTCCCCTCTCTCTGGAATCAATAAACATATCCTTAGGTGAGGATTAAAAAAATAAAGTCAACATATATTTCCAGCTTCGGTGACCCAGGACTACATTTTTATTCAAAAGATGTAAAATCCAGGGAGCATGCAGATATCTGAAAAAGAAAAAAGCACTGTAATCACTAATTCATAAACGTTTTGAAAAAATTTAAATTCATTAAGCTTAATACTTTTGCATACTGTGAGCAGAGTGAGCATGGGACCTCTCTATGTCCACCCCTAGGTCTTTAAGACCCGAGTGCCAACAGAGCTTGATGCCACGTGTGTCTCCTTGCCAGATATTTCACTTGCATTGACTAGAAGGCAGAATCTTTGAATAAGCTTCCCCTTCAGCTCTTCTTTCTCCTTGTTCCCATCCCTGGATCTAAGCCAGGGAAAAAGATAAAAAAAGATAAAACTTGAAAGTTAGCAGCATGTTCCAGAACATGACCTGCCCTGGGAGGCAGCATGAATAGCTGAGTATATGGCCCCCTGGAAGTAAGGCTTGAAAGCCACTGTTGTTTTTTGTTCTTTTTTTTTTTATTTTATTTATTTTGAGAGACGAGAAGGGAAGGAGAGAAACATCAACGTGTGGTTGCCTCTAGAGCGCCCCCTAGTGGGGACCTGGCCCCTAACCCAGGCATGTGCCCTGACTGGGGATCCAACCCATGACCCTTTGGTCCGCAGGCTGGCGCTCAATCACTGAGCCACACCAGCCAGGGCAAAAGCCATTGTCTTTAAGTTAAGCAGGATACCCCTGAAAACTGGAGATAAATGGAAGAGTCAACAATATTAAGCCCCTACCTGTCTCAGGCATTGAGGGTGGTGATGGTCCCAGCCTTCATAGAGCTTACAGTCCTGACCTGGTCATGATACTCTTCCAAAATGGACATTAAATAACCTCCCAGGGTGCCATTGGAAGCCATCATCGAAGTCTACCCTTGGACTGCACTCTAGCTTCCACAGGAACAACTTCTGGAAACAGACATTTATTATAACATCATGACTGCAGGAAAAACAAGTTTTCTTTTTTTAAAAAAACCTCTGATGAGTGGCGTTATCCATTACACTGTGATCCACATAATTAATATTCAAAAGGAACATTTGTCTTCATTCTATCACACAACAAAAAATCAAATTATGTGCGCTCCCCCTTTCCCTTAGCCGCCTTGGAAGCACCAGCTCTATTTTGCATTAAGCTGCGGTTGTCCAGTATGATTAAGTGGTACCATAAGGCCCAATTTAGCTGTTCTCTTGAGCAATTTTGTAACGGGATAGGAACCTTCTGGAGATGAGATGCACGGAGACACGTGAGGGCCTTGGAAGTGTAGTGTGTGCTGAGGGTCCGAGCGGGAAGGAAGGAGAGTCGGTTCTCAAAAGTCACATACTGGGGTTTAAAGTGAAGTGTCTGTGACCTTTCCCTTGCCTCTACGGACAGTTGCTGGGCTCTCACCTTCTGGATCCTGGGCCTCCGGGCTCCACGCCTCCACCTCTTCTACCCAACGGATAAAGAGGGTTTGGGTCCTGGGAATCCTGCGAGGGGAAACGCTGGGCTGGGCTGAGGACCCGAGAGAGAGAGGCAGGCTGCTTCCTCAGTGCCCCACACTTCCAGGCCACTTGTCTCTAGCAGGGCCAACAATCCCTCTTCGCACAGACTATGGGGTCCAGGCCGGAGGCCCGGCCCTCGCCGAGCGCGCCCAGGTGGCCGAAGGTGTCCCGCATCACGTCCCGGTACAGGGCCCTCTATGTGGGCCGCAGGCACCCCCAAACCTCGGGGTGTGGGGGGAGAAACCACGCCCACGTCCCCTAGGTTTACGGCCCCTCCTCCGCCAGTCTGGCCTCCCCGGGCGCACCCCCCGGGGGCTGGACCCCTGGCGGCGAAGGTCCCGCAGTGCTTCGCAAGGAGAGGTTTCTAGGATTATGGAAATGCTAGAGCTTTCCTGGCTTTCCCCAGAAAAAGTCACCAAGGGCTCATAGTCCTGTCCCCAACCAAAGCAGCGCCTCCGCGGCCCCAACGTCCCTCGCGTTTCCAACTCGTCCTTTCGTACCAGGGGGACCCCAGACGGGAGGTTGGACCCGCCGCACCAGAAACCCGGCGGTGCTGTGCGTTGATTGGACAGCGTCGGCGGACGGGAAGAAGGGGGCCGTGATTGGTTTTGCCAGAGCGGCCTCTTCGAAAGCTGAGGGCGTAGGAGCGGCTTGTCTGGGGCTGGCGGGTGCTGCGGGGCGGCGGGCTCTCTTGATTTGGTTTTCCCAGGACTGGAGCCAGGAGAGGGGTTTCCCAGCGGCTGAAGCTACTCCCTTCTGATGTTTACAGGAGGTCCGGATGTCCCGGACTTGGAGGTGAATAAAAGCTGAAGGGCGAGACCTGGGGCGGATGGAGCGGGGCAGGAGGGATGGGGGTCTATCCCAACACCGTGCTCTGGGTACCCGTGCAGAGTTAGCCCCAGCCGGCCGCGGGAACAGACTCCCGTGGACTGTTTGGTTTGGCCCATGCTCAGAGGTCACAAATGCCGTCCCTTTTTCAGACACAGAGCCCGAGCGACAGAAAGGCCAGGTGACTGATCACCAAGGCACAGTCAGATTCAAAGTGTTAGAAAACAAAATGTAGCCGAGGAAACTTGAAGATACAATTGGCTTTCTTAAGCAATTCCTATGCCCGGCAGCATCCCATCTAGTAACTAGAAGGGCTCTCCAAGGTGTCGTCCAAATGGAAAGATTTTATAGGAAGAAAGTTGAGGCAGGAGTGCTCTTAGCGAGAAAAAAAAAGGATTATTTTAGGACCTGCAGATATTTTTTTGTATGAAGAGAAAGGGAAGGTTTTTATTTCCTAGATTGCTTCCTTTGGTGGGGGTGGGGGAATGGAGAAGGGTCCACCACGCAGATTACCTTTCTAGTGATTGACCAGAAAATTCCATGTTGGTTGATGAAGATTATGTTTCCGGGAGAAGTTGAAACTGCAGTTAGATCAGGTATTAAATCTAGGTTTGGTATCACGGACTTTTAGCACGAGTGTCGCCATTTGGGGCCTGCGGTTTTTTTCTTTAAACCTGGCTCCCAGGTTTAGCTAAGTGCTTAGTGTAGAGCCCTGCACAAAGTAAGTGCTTAATAAATATGAATGTATAGTTGTAATTACGAGGAGGGGCCCCAAAAAACAGACTACACACACACACACACACACACACACATTCATTTATTTTTAAGGAATTTATTTATTTATTTTTAGAGAGAGGGGAAGGGAAGGAGAAAGAGAGGGAGCGAAACATCAATGTGTGGTTGTCTCTCATCTGCCCCTCACTGGGGACCTGGCCCACAACCCAGGCATGTGCCCCGACTGGGAATCGAACTGGTGACCCCCTGGTTTGCAGGCCAACTCTCAATCCACTGAGCCATACCAGCCAGGGCTATAAATAATAATTCTTATAAAAGGAAACAGATCTCTCAAAACATTTGAAAAAATAATATTTTTAAAAAAATTTTTATATTTTATTTATTTTCAGAGAGAGGAAGGGAGGGAGAAAGAGAGGGAGAGAAACTTCAATGTGTGGTTGCCTCTCATGCGCCCCCCCACCAGGGACCTCACTCAACCAGGGCATTTGCCCTGACTGGGAATCTAAGTGGCAACCTTTTCTCTCTCTGTAAAATCAGTCCTCTGGTGAGGCCAGCACTCAATCCACTGAGCCACACCAGCCAGGGCTGAAAGAATAATATTTCATATTATTCCTTATAGAAGAGGAATGCAAATTAAAATTACATAATAGTGTTTTTCACCTATCAGATGAGCAAGGATTAAAAAGTTTGTTGACACTCCTGTCCAAAATAATACCCTCATCACTTTCATCCACTCATACTGCACTGACTACTTCCTGATATCATCATCCTTTTCCTTATAGCCTCTAATCTCCATGAGGGCAGGGACTTTGTACTGTGCACTGCTGTATCTCCATCTTCTAGAACACTACATGGCATTTTGCAGTTGCCCAAGATAACTGTCAAATGAATAATGAACAGTACACTGTGTTATTAAAGGTGTATGTAGAGGAACTCCCGTATATTGCTAATGGTAGTATAAATTCATTCATTCAACCTCCTTGGAAAGCAATTTGGTAATGACTATCAAAATTATGAATAAAACATGTATGTAATTGTTTGTTGTTTAATGGGTACAGAGTTTCTGTTGGGGGTGATGAAAAAGTTCTGAAAATAGTGGTGATGGTTATAGAACATTGTGAATGCACTGGATATTTAAAAATGGTTAAAATGGTCAATTTTACCACAAAGAATCACAATTTTGCACCCTCCATGTAATTTTTAAAGGAACTTATTTTGCTTCCAACCATGTTTCTTGAACACCACTCAGGATTTGTACAAAGTATCCTGTGAGTGTAATATTTATTTTATTTGCAAGAATGACTCATTGTTATCAGTTGACTCATTGTTAGCCGGACCAGAAACACAGACTTACACCATGGCAACAGCTACAAGCAAAACTACCTGATCCTATTGTGGTGTCTTTTCTTCTAGGAGCTTCTGCCTCTTTCCCAAATATATTAACATTAACTTTCAAATCGGCAATGTCAGCATTTTCTGCTTTTGCTTTCAGTAGTATCCTCCAAAGCAGTAACTTCTCTATGACTGTTTTTTGTTTTGTTTTGTTTTGTTTTGAGAGAGGGGGAGGAAGGGAGAGACCTAGAGGGGCATTGGTGTGAGAGAAACATCAATCTGTTGCCTCCTGAACCCGCCCTGACCCCAGACGAAACTTGCAACCCAGTCATGTGCCCTGACCAGAACTGAACTGCTGACCTTTGACTTTGCAGGATGATGCCTAGCCAACTAAGCCACACTGGTCCGGATATCTCTATGTTGATTGTTAAGTGTTAATTCAAAGATAAATTAATAATACTTTTTTCTTTTTTGCTTTTTCCCAGTGTGGTGGTGTTGTTTTTTTTTGAAGAGTATTGTCAGTGAAATGAATGGATAATATCAGCAAAAATTTTTTAATGCTGCCCTGATTGGTGTGGCTCAGTGGATTGAGCAACAGCCTGCAAACCAATAGAGGTCACAGGTTCAATTCCTGGTCAGGGCACATGCCTGGGCTGCAGGCTGAGTCCCCAGTACGGGGCACATGAGAGGCAACCACACATTGGTGTTTCTCTCCCTCTCTCCTTCCCTTCTCCCTAAAAATAAATAAATAAATAAATAAATAAGTAAATAAATAAATATTTTTTAATGCTCTATCATGTATTAAAACCTTTTTTTCGATTACAGTTTACATTCAATATTATTGATATTTTGAACTAGTTTCAGGTGTACAGCATACAAAGTGCCCCCCCTGATATTTCCAGCACCCCACTGGCACCATACATACTCATTACCATGTTATTGACTATTTTTCTACACTGTACTTTACATCTCCATGACTATTTTGTATCTGCCAATCCGTACTTCTCAGTTCCTTCACCTTTTCCACCCAGTCCCCTACCCTCACAACAATTAGTGTTCTGTTTTGTTTGTTCATTTGTATTGTTCTTTAGGTTCCACATATAAGTGAAATCATATAGTATTTTTCTTTCTCTGACTTATTTCCCTTAGCATAATACCCTCTAGTACACTGTCACAAATGGTAAGATTTTATGTGTTTTTTTCTTTTAATGGCCAAGTAATGTATATATGTACCACTGCTTTTTTATCCACTCGTCTATTGCTGGGCACTTGGGTCACTTCCATAGTTCGGCTATTGTAAATAATGCTGCAATGAACATAAGGGTTTATGTATCCTTTCAAATTAGTGTTTTGGGTTTCTTCAGATATATATCCATAAGTTGAACCACTGGGTCATAAAGTAGTTCCATTTTTAATTGTTTGAGAAGCCTCCATACTTTTTTCCACAGTGGCTGCACCAATCTGCATTACTAACAACACGGCATGGGATTTCCTTTTCTCCACACCCTTGCTAACACTTGTTGTTTTATTAATGATAGTCATTCTGACAGGTCTGAAGTGATATATCACTGTGATTTTAATTTGCATTTCTCTGATGGTTAGTGATGTTGAGCATCTTTTCATATGTTTATTGGCAATCTGTATGTCCTCTTTGGAGAAGTGTTTATTCAGGTCCTTTGCCCACTTAAATGGGATAGTTTGTTTTTTGTTGTTGAGTTGTATGAGTTCTTTATAAATTTTGGATATTAACCCCTCATCATATGTATCATTGGAAAATATGTTTTCCCACTCAGTCGGTAGTCTTTTCATTTTGTTGATGGTTTCTTCTTTTTCTGTGCAAAAACTTTCTCAGTTTGGCCCTGGCTGCTGTAGCTCAGTGAATTGAGCGTAGGCCTGCAAACCAAAGGGTCGCTGGTTCAATTCCCAGTAAGAGCACATGCCTGGGTTGCGGGCTAGGTCCCCAGTAAGGGGGTGCGTGTGCACATTGATATTTCTCTCCCTTTCTCCCTTCCTTCCCCTCTGTCTGTAAAAATAAAATCTTTTTTTAAAAAACTGTCTTAGTTTGATGTAGTCCCATTTGTTTATTTTTTCCTTTTGTTGTCTTGCCCGAGGAGATATATCAGAAAAAAATATCACTAAGAGAAATGTGAGAGATTTTATTGCCTGTTTTCCTCTAGGAGTTTTATGGTTTCAAGTCTTATATTTAAGTCTTTAATCCATTTTGAGTTTATTCTTGTGTATGGTGTAAGAAAGTGGTCTAGTTTCTTTTTTTTTCTCTTTTTGCATTTGTCCAATTTTCTCAACCCCATTTATTTAAGAGACTGTCCTTACCCCATTGTATATTCTTGCCTCCTTTATCAAATAGTAATTGGCCATATAGGCATGGGTTTATTTCTGGGCTCTGTATTCTGTTCCATTGATCTATATGTTTTTTATGCCAGTACCATGCTGTTTTGATTATTATGGCTTTGTAGTATAGTTTGATATCAGGTAGTGTGATTTCTCTAGCTTTGTTCTTCTTTCTCAAGATTGCTGTGGCTATTTTGGGGTCTTTTTTTTTTTTTTGGTTCCATATAAATCTTCTGGATTATTTGTTCTAGTCCTTTTTTTTTTTTGACATTTTTAAAAGATTTTATTTATTTATTTTTAGAGAGAAGGGAAGGGACAGAGAAAGAGAGGGAGAGAAGCACTGATTGGTTCACACGCCCTCAGCAGGGCACCTGGCCCACAATGGAGCACCTGGCCCGCAACCCAGGCACATGCCCTGACTGGGAATTGAACCAGTGACCCTTTGGTTTGCAGGCCCACGCTCAATCCACTGAGCCACAGCAGCCAGGGGTGTTCTAGTTCTTGAAGTACATCATTGTATTTTGGTATGTATTGCATTGAATCTGTAGATTGCTTTGGGTAGCATGGACATTTTAACAATGTTATTTCTTTTTATCCATTAGCAGAGTATATACTTCCTTTTACTTGTAACTTCTTCAGTTTCTTTCTTTAGTGTCTTATAATTTTCCAAAAACATGTCTTTCACTTCCTTGGTAAAATTTATTCCTAGGTATATTTTTTAATGCATTTGTTAATGGGTTTTCTTAGTTTCCCTCTCTGATAGTTTATTATTGGTATATAAAAATGCAATGGATATCTGAATATTTATATTGTATCCTGCTACTTTACTGTATTTATTTTTCAGTTCTAGCCACCCTGGTGAATGGCTGCACGTACATTTGGAAAAGGCCAGGAAGATCTACTGCATGTTTTTTGCCAATGTAACATGGTCCTTCACCAATAATACTCAGCCTCCCCTCATTCATTCAAGCTCTAGATCTGGAATTGGCTAAAGCCTGAGAATTTGATGGCAGGGACTTGCATTTTTGACATACGTAGCAAGATAGGTAAAATACGAGAAACCCATGGAGGAGCATCTCCTAACACCTACTTTATGGGGTTCTTGTAAAAATTAGATTGGAATATATATAAAATGTTTAACACAGTACATGGTATACCATAAATGCTCAACAAAATGGCTGTAATACTATTACAGTAGGCCACAGAATAAACAGAATGGGTTCCGGCCAAGATGGAGGCATAGGTAGATATACTTTGCCTCCTTGCACAACCAAAGGACAAAAACAAATTAAAACAACAACAACAACAACAGAACTGCCAGAAAATCAAACTGTATGGAAGTCTGACAACCAAGGAGTTAAGAAGATTCATTCAGACTGGTAGGAAGGGCACAGATGGACAGCTGGAGTGAAGAGGACACACAGCAAGATGGCAGGTGGAGGACCGGGGTGGGCGAGGTGGTGGCTGTGGACCAGGCGGTCCCACATTTGTGTGCACATAACCAGGAAGAACAACTGGGGAGAGAGACAGACCTCACAACCTAGGGTTCCAGCTCAGGGAAATAAAGCCTCAAAACTTCTAGCGGTAAAAACCTATGGGGGATGTGGTGGCAGGAGAAACTCCCAGCCTCACAGGAGAGTTCATTGGAGAGATCCACAGGGTCCTGGAACATACACAAACCCATCAGCCCAGGAACCAGCACCAAATGGGCCACAGGCCCTTGTGGCTAGCCAGGGGAAGTGACTGAAAGCTGTCCGAGGGCCTGGCAAACACTATTGTTCCCTCTCTGACCCCTCCTCCACAGACAGTGCCACAACGCAGCCTCAGGGGTTGTCCCACCCTGGTGAATACTTAAGCCTCCACCCCTTACATCATAACAGCTATGCTGAGATTAAAAAATATGGCCCTAATGAAAGAACAGATCAAAACTCCAAAAATAGAATTAAGCATGAAGAGATAGCCCACCTATCAGATGCACAGTTCAAAACACTGGGAATCAGGATGCTCACAGAAATGGTTGAGCATGGTCACAAAATAGAGGAAAAAGTGAAGGCTATGCAAAGTGAAATGAAGAGAAATGTACAGCAAACCAACAGTGAAGGGAAGGAAACTTGGACTCACATCAACAATTTAGAACAGAAGGAAGAAATAAACATTCAACCAGAACAGAATGAAGAAACAAGAATTCAAAAAAATTAGAAGAGGGTTAGGAACCTCCGGGACAACTTTAAATGTTCCAACATCCGAATCATATGGGTGCCAGAAGGAGAAGAGGAAGACCAAGAAATTGAAAACTTATTTGAAAAAATAATGAAGGAGAACTGCCCTAATCTGGCAAAGGAAATTAATTTCCAGGAAGTCCAGGAAGCTCAGAGAGTCCCAAAGAATTTGTACCCAAAGAGGAACACATCAAGACACATCATAATTAAATTACCCAAAATTAAAGATAAGGAGAGAATCTTAAACGCAGCAGGAGAAAAGGAAAAGTTACCTACAAAGGAGGTCCCATAAGACTGTCAGCCAATTTCTCAAAAGAAACCTTGCAGGCAAGAAGGGGCTGCATTCAGTCATGCAAGGCAAGGATCTACATCCAAGGTTACTCCATCCAGCAAAGCTTTCATTTAGAAGGGAAGGGCAGATAAAGTGCTTCCCAGATAAGGTCAAGTTAAAGGAGTTCATCATCACCAAGCCCTTATTATATGAAATGTTAAAAGGATTTATCTAAGACAAAGAAGATGGTCAAAACTATGAACAGTAAAATGACAACAAACTCACAACTATCAACAACTGAACCTAAAACACAACAAAACCAAAACCAAACTAAGCAAACAACTAGAACAGGAACAGAATCACAGAAATGGAGATCACATGGAGGGGGAGAGAATGGGGTGGGGGGAGGTACAGGGAATAAGAAGAGTAATTGGTAGGTAGAAAACAGACGGGGAGGCTAAGAATAGTGTAGGAACTGGAGAAGTCAAAGAACTGATATGTACGACCCACGGACATGAACTAAGGGTGGGGGGTGCAGGTGGGAGGGGGAAATGCAGGGCAGAGGGGAATAAAAGGGAGAAAAAATGGGACAACTGTAATAGCATAATCAATAAAATATATTTTTAAAAAAGAATAAACAGAATGGCTACTGCTTCAAGAAATTTAGCTGAAAATGGGAGATGGGGCCAGAGGCCAGAGGGTAAGTTATTGTTAAAGGTAGATTTTAGCATGTTTTATAGGCTCGAGTGTGTGTGTTCCAATCAAGGGAGGGACTCTATAATCATAAAACTAAGAGAAAAATAATAGATGGAGCAAAATCCCTGAGGGGGCAGTTGATGAATACCAGGCACAGGTATGCTGATGAGCATTGTGTATGAGGGACTTTCTTGAGGAAGGGTGGAAGCAAGTGAATATGAGCATTCACACTGGTAAATTTGGAGTGGAATGTTGAAGGAGTAACTATTTAATACCTTCTGTTTTCTTTGTGAAGGAGAAGGTACTCACTGGCTCGAGATATATTGAAGACTTAAAGTGATATTGAAGGTTGAAGATCCCAAAAGGTATCAGAAAAGAGATCAGAAAATTTTCTTGACAGTTCATATACAGGCATAAATGCAGATGGGATATTAACCCATAATGGGAGTGTGTATTATTTCATTCTTTTGGTTGCAAG
>VMDR010006815.1:0-43480 GCA_007922815.1 Macrotus californicus | reverse complement strand
TAAGCTCATTTACACCCTCCTGGTTTCTTCTTCAAAGAGCCTCCGATTTCTTAAGAGCCAGAAGGTAGATAACAAAGCTGAAGACTTTACTGTGCCTAAGTCTTATTAATCACCTAAATTTCTGGCAATTAAGCATTTGACCTCAAGGGACTTTGATAAGATTAATTTGAAGGTATTTGCAATAAAAAGCTTATTTTGTCACTCTGTAAAACTTGTAGTGTCAGAGCTTCTGGTCCTGGACAATTTTATTCCAAGAACCAAGGATTCTTGGAAAAAAGAAACAGAATTTCTATGGAATTTCAGATTTCTCTTGTTTATAAGCCATAATTCTAGGAGAAAGGAAATGAACACTTGTTAAGCACCTTCTATTAACTATGGGCTTTAAATAAAATAAGTAATTTAATCCTCATAAGTAACCTGCAACAAAAATAGGATTATCACCATTTTTACCAAGAGGAAATAGGATCTGAGAATCTAAGCCACTTGCCCGGGTGACACAGTAAGTGGCATGAGCTGGCATTGGAAGCCAGAGTTCTATTATTTTAGAGCCCATCCTTCCTATATGATGACTCTAACCTCTGTTCCCCACCTCTAGACAAATATATATATCAGAATGTGCTATAAGTTACATTTTCAATACTTCCAACGGCCTTAGGGAAAAAAATGCAACAGTCTGTAACAGAACATGGAGGCAAATGGTCGTAAAATACATGGGTAGGTTGGCCCTGGCTGGTGTGGCTCAGTTGGTTGGAGCATCATGGATTCGGTTCCCCATCAAGGAACATACTCAGGTTGCGGGTTTGATCCCCTGTCAAGGTGTGTATGAGAAGGCAGCCGATCCATGATTCTCACTTGCGATGATGTTTCTCTCTCTCTTTTCCTCTCTTTCTAAAGGTGATGAAAAAAAAATGTCCTTGGGTGAGGATTAAAAAAAAATAGATGGGTAAGTAAATTTTGCTATCGATAGAAATGAACAAGAACTGAGAAGTTATTATGGCCTAAGAACTGTGCTCTGCCCTTTGGCCGAGACAAGGTAAGGGTGAGATGGGGCCTCTACTGGCAAAGACAGCATCGTGTTGCTTGAGGGGAAGGCAGGAAGCGGGAGACTGTGTGCAGTGACTGAGATCAATGTGGGTCTAGAAAGAGCCTCACTAGATGGAGCAGAAGTGGAGCATTTGAAGTTGGATGTGTAGTTGGGGATCTGAATATCCAGAGTTTTAAAAACCAGACAGTGAAGTTTCCATGAGTTTGCTCAAGTGTACAGAGAGCTAATCTGAGCCAAGACTAAATATCAGGGGTCCTGCCTAGTTATACATCCTACCAACCTCTGTATTGTCCAAACATGGACATCTTCATATTCTAAGAGTCAACCTCTTTCACTGCAAGTGAACAGAATGAGGACCAGGGCATCAGCCAGAGTCGCGTGGGAAACTGAGGACACACTCAAAGAGGTGATGGAAGAGAGTCCCATGGAGGGTCCATTTACAAAGGTGGAATAGACTTAGAGAAAAGCAACAAGGGGTGATAGTGAAGCACCAGGACCAGCAAAAGCAGGAAGCCATCACCACCCAAGTGTGGGAGTCAAGGGGGCAGAAAAGGGTACTGGAGCCATTGAGAGCAGTAGTTGAAGGAGGTGTGCTGAGCTTTAAGGGGAATGAACCACCGCCAAATCTGGGGACTAAATATCCCTTCCTCACTCTCCCCAAATTCTCCAATCAGTTCCTGGTTCCTCCCATTGGCCCAAGCCAACAGGAAGGCAAAGATCACTGGAGCCACATGCATACAGTCTTGAAGGCCTGCCTCCTGGGGTTACTGTGTAGAGCAGAAAAGGACAGAGGGTGGTTTGGAGGACAGATGGAGAATATCTAGTGCAAAACCTGTGCTGGGAGATCCAGGAAGGCTTTTGTGGGCAGAGCATCAAAGAAGCTATTCCAGGTGCCCTAGAATCTGAGGTTTTATCTCACTCCCTTTAGCCATCCAAAGCTTGCTCCAGTTCTTAACAGCAACTCTATAAAGCCAGGACCTTATTCTTATTGGAGTCATTATTTCCTGCAGAACCCAGATACAAGTGCCAGCTGTTCCGCCGAAGCCCTTGCTGAAGAGGCGGTAATGGGTCTATTCTTGGTGATCACATTGTGATGGGTTAGCGACTTGAAGTTCAAGGTAGTGTGTGCCCAGATAACTCTGAATGACAGTGTTGTTCATTGGTTTGAAAAAGGTCCTCCTCATTAACTCATTATCTCTCTGGAGAGGCAGTTGCATTTTGGCTCCAGCTTTTAAATGATAGTGGCTCTATTTCCGACTTGCTTGGAAACTATTATTAACTATTATTCCAAACTATACACTTGCATGTTTGACAATCCGGAAACCAAATTTAGCTGTGCAAATTATAGACAACTACTCTCATGTAATGTCACTGTGATGACCCAATTTTTAAGAAATGGAAGATTAACAAAGCCAGCTTTAAATGCTTAAAACAATATTTTATGTAAGAACCATTTTCCCCCGAAGATGCATAGATCTCTAAAACGTTCCCAGAGCTGTCTGGAAGATAACTAATGTTTCTTTCAAAGGAAGGGGAAGTTACAGAGCATCAAATGTATGCAAAAACCTTTCAAAGCTGGATGTGCCATCAACTTACGGAGGAATTATGTTGTAACTAAGGGAGGCTAAAGAGGTAATTTAAATGATTTAAACACCACCCTTTTCCCTCCTCCTTCGAACCCCCCAAGACAATGCTCATAATGTTAGGCTGACCTTTGGCATATGTGATTTTAATGAAAGACAAGACATTCTCTGCTTCAGAATACATCTCAAACTATTTCTTAAAGTAATGATTCATGCCAAGGCCTGTGCACCTGCTTTTGAAGAAGGGACATCTAACCTTTGAAAAATATTCCACGGGGCTGAGTCATCTAAGTATATTATAGCTTTATTTTTTCCGTAGACAAGAGAAACCAAGAACAGTGTGGATAATGGAGAAATCTGTCAATCTAGATGGATTTTAATGCCATTTATTTGGATTCCACTGTGTGATTTTAGGCAAGTGACTTAACCTCTCTGACTCTCAGTGTAATCATCTTTAAAACAAAGATCAAAATACTATCCCTTTATTTAAAGCAAGTATATCCCTTTAACACTTGCTTTATTGTAAATGGTGAATGGATTTTTGTGTGAGCACAGTGTTCAATACATGAGTTACGGTATTTTTTTCCTAAAGGTATTGTTACTTGGAATGTAGTGTAAGAAACCTGTCACGGTAATTCATAGTAATTCTGAGCCTTCTCAGAGTTCAGGGCTCTTCCTGTGAATGCTCTGTTGGCAAAGGATCTAGGAGAGAATGAGAACATTGTCATATGTATACAGAATCTGACAAAATATACTTGATTCTGACAAATCAAACTAGCATATGCCAACTGGAGAGTGCTGATGAGTTTTCAAACTACCTGTTGGGGTACCACAACCACATTGCTTTGCGTTGGAATTGCCTGATCAGGTAACTCAGGGACCATGGCCATTGGGACAGTGATGGTAGTATTACCTCCTCTCCCTGCAGATGATTAGTATGATGGGCCTGCTGCCCATATATGGGAAATTAATACTTCCAGACATGGAAAGACTGCTGATATGAAATTGTGACTTTGCTCTCATGGTGAAGTTTCAAGATTTAAATAGCTTCAAACAGTTTCAATGTAACAGGAGCTCTATAAACCCCTGGTCTTTGTTTCCGAAGACTTCAAATCCCCTTGCCCTATTCCAGAGGTCTGCTAAACCCTAAACCTTTGGGAAGAAGGCTAATCTCTTCTTTATATTTTTCTGACTTTTTCAAACCTTATACAATGGATAATCATTATTTTATAATTTCTACAATTTTTAGTCATAAAAACATTTACTTTTTTAAAGTCTTGCAAATAAAATATTTTTTAAAATTGAAATGTATCTTAATATTTTTATGTGCCTTGTGATCACTGAATCTAAGGAGACCACAGAACAGAAGGAAGGGGGAGCAGGTAGAAGAAGTTCAGCCGTCTGAAGTTCAGCCATCTGATGCACCGTGTCCCCTCAAGGGACAATTAGCAGTAAATTGCACAGGCAGATAGTGAGCAGGACTTGAGTCTTAGCTATCTCTATTATTACTCCTCTCAGAATCATTCGCTAGAATGTTCCCAATGGGTGGCAATTTGGCCTCTGTTTATTGTACTTATTTATTTTAAGCTACTTTTTATACTTATCAAAGTTATACATAACCTGGCTAAAAATCAAATGATATTTAAAAGGTAATAATGCAAAACAGCATTTCCCATCTCCACAGCCAATCCTTGATCTCATTCCCCGGGGGAGTCGCTTCTAATCTCTTCTTTCAGCTGATGATTTGGGTACTGACCTCCTGGGTCCTAAGTAATATGCATATATCACTATTTCTTTATTTATCCACTTGAGACATTAATTTATACTGTAGCAGTCAAGTTTAGCTTTTGTACACTCTTTTTCCTCATCTCTCTAATTCTACCAAAAAAAATTATGGTTCAATTATAGTTACTACTTACTTTACTATGGTTGTGTATATATTGTTTAGCAAGATGATGTGCCATAATTACATTTTGTTGGTTTTAGAAATTTTTTTTTATTGAAGATAATTAACTGCCTTGTTATTTTACTTCCTTTTATTTCTTTAATTCTACTCCCCTGCCCCATGATCATTCAGATGTCACGTCCTGTTTTACTTTTAAATGATCGAGCATCTTCAATCATCAATTGACTCCATTATGCACCATAAGGCAGCCCTCCCGGCCCTCTGTCTGCCTCCTCCTATCTGGACTTGGCTGTGCTCTGGGCCTGCTGCCCAGCTGCACCCTGGATTCCTTCTACCTCCCCTCTGCTCCACATCTTCATCTCATTTTACTGCCTCGTCTTTCTCCAGCACATCTTCTAGAAGGTTATTAAGAAAGGGGTGCAGTGGAGGTAAAATTCTTGACTTCCTGTGTGTTTGAAAATGCCTGTCCTCTACCCTCACACTCGCTCAATCATTTGTCTGGTAACAGAATTCTAGGCTGAAAATAATTCCCCTCAGAAGTTTGAAGTTAGCACTGGTTTGATGTCTTCCAGCTTCCCATGTTGCCAATTGAGAATTCTGATGCCTTCCTGATTTCATTTCTTTTGTTCTCTCTCAATGCTTTTAGCATCTTCCATTTTGTACCTGCCATACTTTATTCATTGTTTATTCATTCATTGTGCAGAGCACTTTGTGGTTACTTTAAATCCGGAGACGCTCATTATTGAGTTCTGGGTTTTCTATTATTTCTTTGACAATTTCCTCTCTTCCATTTTCTTCTTTCTTTTCTTAGAACCGCTATTAGTTGATGTCAGACTTCTTGAATTGATTCTCTAAATTTCTCACCTCCATTGTTCTAGTTTTCTTTTGTTAGACTTTTGGGGGATTTTTCCTCACATATATTTGTCAATCCCTTTACTGAGTTTTTAAAAATTAATTTTTTTGAGTAAATAATATATGTTTATATTAAAAATCCAAAATTACAAATGAGAATGTAGGTAGAAGTGAGCCTACCTCTGGCCCTCCTTCCTTAGACACCCATTTACCACCTTGGTAGGGAGATCTTGCATGGCAGAGGGTGGGGCTGAAAAACAGCTATTTTATGAAGTTTGTATGCTGAGTGATGGAAGTCCCAGCTCTCCCTCCTCACCTTGTTTCTGGAAGGCATCCCTCCAGGCATACATTACCCTACATAGGAACTGGCTGGGTGTCTTTGCTGAAGGAGAGAGACTTGGTCGACAGCACCCTTGGGTCTTTTCTCCTGGATTGGTAAGATTCCCTAATGCAGAACATTCTAACGACCTCTTTGGAGAGTATAATAAGCCTGAGGCCTGGCTGCTAACATTTTCAGAAACAGAGCTGATTGGGGAGGGGAGCTGGTTACTGGGGGATGGGGGTTGTTGGGAGGAGCTGCCTTCATGCTCAGTGTGTAAATTTCCACTTTATCTTGCTGTTTACAATATTGTGCCCCTCCTCCTAACTATTCCTGGGCTCCCAACCCTGAGACCCTTTGTTTTACCCTTTCTGGAGAATAAAACTTGAGTCTTCTGCTGGGGTTCGAGTGGGGAGTCATCTGGCAGAGTTGAGTGCAGGAAGAGATCTGTAATTTTAATCAACTGCCTTTTCTGCTCTTTAGATTGAATGATTTCTACAGATCAATTTTCTTATTTATTGATACTTTCCTTTCTTATTTCCATCCTACTCTGAGCTAGTCTACCTAGTGGATATTTTATTTCAGATAATATACTATTCAGTTTTAGAATTTCCACTTTTTATAGTTTCCATATCTCTGCTGGGATTTTCGAACTTTTCATTCATTAAGAGCATATTTTCTTTTATTTTATTGAACATAATTACCATAGAATTTTTTTAAAAAACGCTTGTCTGCTACTTGAAATATCTCGGTCTTATCAAGGTCAGTTTTTACTGGTTATTTTTCCTTTTGAGCCTGAGTTCCATTTTCCTGTTTCTTCATACATGTCTTTTTCCCACTTAAATTTGTTATAGTAAGCAATTACCTTGGCGGCAAACCATACCTTGGTTTGGGTATGGCAGCTCAAATCTTTTCGTCCTTGAACCTCCAGCTGAGCTGTTGGCAGTTCTCCCTGTGCACATAGCTCGAGAGTCACCCAGATATTTGGTCAGAGTTTACACACATAATCTGTGACTCCCTGTCACAGCCCTCACCTTTCCAATATTACAACTTACTTTCCAATGGCTGGTGTCACCCTGACCTCTGCTCTCTGGTTCTTCAGGCCAGAAAGACTGCAGGTTTTCTAATGGAGTTTAAGCCATTCTACCTGGTCACCTTCCCTCCACCAAAGAAAAAAAATGCGGCAGGGGACCTCACCCTGCCACCCTGTGCCGTTCCCTTCTTCCAGTCCCAGCTCCGCTGTCTAGGAGCTGCCTGCTTTTGTTCATTCTACATGCCTTTAGATGGTTTTTATTTTAAACGTTGTTCAACGTTTATAGTTGTTATCTGTGGGAGGGCAGGTCCAATGGGGGTTTCCTCTACCACACCAGAAGTAGTTTCCTTCTCACTGATTCTTCAACAACCTTAAGAGGGTGTTTTAAAAACTATTCTATTTTCAGTCATTAACTCCATTTCCAAAGTAACTCAATCCCACCAATTTCTGAGCTTTTAGGGAGTTCTGTGGTACAGACGACAATACCACTGCTACTATATTCACCCCTAAAAGATCTTTTATTGAACATCAAATAACATATAAATAAACGGGGAGGTAATGGAAGACTGTTGTGGAACCTTCTAAATCCGACAGGATCTCTGCATCTCTGTCATTTAGTCTCAAAGTGGCAGAGGTTAGGATGTTTTTCAGCCTTGTGTGGACAAAAATAAGAGTGTTCCTTTAAATCAGTATTTTTTAAAATGTGGCTAAGGACTTCTAACTTCAGAATCACCTGGCATGCTTGCTAAAAATGCAGATTTCTGGGCCCCCTCTTATCTTCCTGGATCAGAACATGGGGTGAAGCCAAGAATGTGTGGACGGTACCTGCTGTACGAGTGGTGCCCGTGGGCCCGATCACCTTTGGCAGCACAGTCAACAAACAACCTGCTGATGCGGTGCCTCCCAGGTGCCAGCTTGCCGCTTGCACAAACGGGACCGGCACTGCCAGTCAGACATAGCTCTGGTTTGAAGTCAGTAAATATGCTTCTGGATGACAAATACCAATAATTCAGAAGCACAGTGCATGATAGAAAACCGTTTTTGTTTGTGTGTTTTTCTTTTGGCAGAACCCGTTTGAAATGGATTTTGGAATAAGACTTTAGTGCTGAAATTTCAAGGCACTCTTACTTTGAAACTCTGTAAACTCCTGTCAAGAAGGCACTGCAATAGACTGAGGAAAGGACCCCTGCACTATAGAGAGCTGACCTTGTCGCTGTTTTCTTCCTTCTCACCTACATTCAGTGCAGTCAAACAACAGAACTGCTCTGTATGATAATCCCATTGAACCAGTCACTCCAGGACCTTACATAAAAGCTGGAAAGCTTTATGAAGGTTATCTCATTAATCTCTGGAAGTGAGCTTTTACTTTCAGCTTGCTATACACTCAAGAGCACAGAGAAAGTGTAATTGGTCTGTTGGATCCACTGAATTAAAAATCAGCCTCATTCTTCATTCTCACTACTCTAGTCCATCACCTTAGGTCTCCATAAATTTGTTCTGGAGAAGTTAGTGTACTTCTTAAAGCATCCCTTTAGCTCTGAAGGTAGAGACTGTTTCCTAAGAAAAATTACCCCAAACAGCTATGATAGAAGTTGCAGTAGAAGAAAATGTAGACATAAATTTTTAAATCCAACAGAAATAAAATTTGAATCTCTTTAGGGATCGAGTCAGAATTCAAAATAATTTCTCCCCATGGTCTTGTCCTGTTTCTCTGAATATTGCTTACTTCAAATCAACTGAAATGGAACTGACCTGGTCTATTGACCTGGAATTTTTTAAACCCTCAAACAGGTTGAGATCATCTGGGACTCAGGAGAGGAAGCGTGAACCTCGATGTTACAAGGTTTTCTCTGACCTCAGAGCATCCAAATTGTTCTTCTCTATAGAGCTGTTGATTAGCCCTGAGGTGCAAGTTTTTCAAATCCTTCCTTCCTCCCTCCCTGCCTGCCTTCCTTTCTTCCTCCTTTCCTTTCTTTCTTTTTACTGGTCTGCTAATTATCCCCACTTTTCAGATGGCAAATTGAAGCACTGGATAGGATAGTGCTTGAAGCGAAAGATAAACTTTGTTATGCCCACTTTGAGGAAAGGGCCAGAGATAGAAATGAAAGGCTGGTCTCCCTCTCCAACTCAAGGCTGTATAGAGCCTCTACCACTGGACTCTCTATAAGGCCCTAATTCAGTGGGTTCACTGCTGGATACCTGAGCCCTTAGGGGGTCTATGAAGGAAGCAAGAGGGATCTTAAGTTATTTTAATTCTTTCCAAAAATCCAACAGAAATTGCACATTTCTCCAAATAAAATTACATGAATTAACTAAAATGTCATGGTATTTTCACTTTTGATTAGAGTTAAATTCGGTTTGGTGACATTGATTAGCATGCTGATCTGAAGCTATGATTACAGTTATATATGTCTGGGATGATTAAAATGTAAAAATAGGTTAATTATGTCTTAACAAATGCAGTTTATTTGGGAGGCAGAACTTTATAAAATCTGAAGCTAATCAGAAAAAAATATAATAAATTTTGGGAACTCTAGACATACACCTGCAACAGGCAGAGTGCTCAGTGAGGTACCTAAAACTAAGCCGTATCTATTTTAAAATTCTGGAATCACAAGGTTCCATACATTTGTGCTTTCTGGTGCCCTTCAAATGAACAGCAGAAAGTCAAAGTGTCCCTTTCTTAAACTTTGACACTGGTTATGACAACAGTCCATCACTGACAGCTATTTAGTGTCATTTATGTGTATATTGACTTTTCTAATTTTATCTTATGGGTTGATATCAGTAGATACTGACAGCACATTTAAAAGAATGTATTTGAAAGCAGCAACACAACTATTATATTGAGAAACAAAGAGGAAAGATAAATTTAACTGATCATTTTGCAAAAATTCAATAGCTATCTTTTCCACATGCTAAAAACACATGGCCATTTTAAGGGCAGTTAAGCTAAGTTGGAAAGGAAGAATAGAAGCATAACATATTTTCTGATTTCTTATGAATCGTTAGGCTCGTTGAAAGACATTTCTTTGAGGAAGTACTCAACTTGCTTCCCTGAGCTAGCTCTATAGGTTGGGGTTTTCATAATCATGTTAAACTCTCTGGGGCTGTGAGCGTCACTTTTCTGACTCACCTGGCTCAGGCTGCTGGACACACTGTCCAGAGTTCACATTGCTGAAGGGCAAGGACTGAGATCATTGTTTCCGCAGGGCATGGCCTTTAAAGGTTAAATGGGTGGGGAGACAGGACAGACTCTTGCGCTGAGGAATATGTGACTTGCTAAATTTAGGTTGCATCCTACCCCAGTATATTCTAGTTCCAGAGATCATTCTGGAGTGGCCCTAAGGAAAGATCATGCATTACTCTCACTGTTGTCTCTGTGAGCTTCGAGGTAGCACCAGAACTTGCTAACTATTAGTGACAAGTGTTGTTTGTATTATTGTTGTATGTCTACTGAGGCACAGCACACAAAAGCCCGTGCCATGACAGAAGCTTAGTCTACTCAGGTTCCTCATGTGTCAAGGATGGGTACGGCAGATGGTCTCTAAGGCTCTCCCAGGCTCTGACCAATTTTCTATAACTCTAAGCTTCCTTGAATAGTGAATCTCAGAGGAAGGATTACCCAGGTCTAACAGTCTTGACCAGAATGACACCAGACAGATGACAATTTACATGTGTGCGAGACTCTCATTTGGGGGTGGGGGAAGCTAGGTTGAGACACAGCATATGCCTCAAAGTGCATATTTTAACCTTTAAAAAAAAGAAGTTCCACCCAGGGAATCTCTGCTTTCATTTCTTTGTGCTAGTGCAGAAACCAACCTGCTACAACACTTACAAGCATCTGCATTGGAACATTTTATTCCAGAGACTTGAAGGGTTAATAGTTATAAGATTTTAATTGTGTGATTTTCTACATTCTCAGATGTATCTTTAAAGTTCTTATCTTTCTGTCTGTCTTTCATCCTCAGCTCTCTCTCCTGCACAAGAGCTTGGCATCTCTGAGCACTCTAGTAAGTATTTATTAATAATTCAGCCATCATCTCTTTAGAATTTATGCCAGCTCATGTTGTTCTAAGCCTATATTAATTAATCTTCATAATAACTTCATGATTTACTCTTGTCCTTACTTTACAGGTGAAGAAATGCAGACTTTTAAAGGGCTGAATACTTTGCCTAAAGTTATATAAATGTGGAAAAACAGAATTCAGACTAAAGTGTGTTTGACTTGAGAAGTTGTGTTCTTAATCGCTGTGCCATACTATTTCCCTTCCTTGTGTTGAAAGAATAAATAATATGTGCTCGTTCACAACAGGGAAAGTGTAGTATTAGCAGATCTCTGCTTGAAGATATTCTCTGAGGTAGAGAGGAAGGGGCTTGGGGTGGGAACTCCCTTAACCAGCTTTACCAGAAAAACAGATAAACACAACTCACTGTCATTCACAGAAATTTGAAAATATATTCTCAAAAAGCAATAAGTCACACTTTAAAAGAGCATATTCAACCAAAATGACATATATTAAACTCATTATAATGGTTTTGGGAGTAGGACTAAAAGACAAGAAACAAACACATAAGACAAGAGAAAGGAGCTTATTAAATGCCCAATGATGATAATGTGGCATGAATTAAGAAATTTAATAAATGCAACCCTTTGCATTTGAGCATTTCTCCTCCTCCTTGAAAAAGAATAAGAACCAGGGCAAGGGAAAAATAGATTGAGTTAAGACAAGATTTGGAATGTCAAGGACGACATGAGTGAGTGCTTCCTCACAGTCAGAAATCATTCTGTGGCCCTAGAACGGAGGGACTTCAATGTAAACATCAGCTACACATTGGCCTTAGGTTAGCTCCTTCAGGCATTTAGTTTTTGCCAGAGGATAGATTTGAGGTCCTATTGTTCATACACTAAAGGAGAAATCGTCTCAGAATGTGTAAGCTGGAAAGGACAGAGTTATTTTACAGATAAGAAAACCAAAGTTCAGAGTGGTTGAAGGACTAATCCAAGATGGCACTTCTTGGTTGGGAACAAATCCCAAATGACAACTCAGTTCTCTTCTCACTTATCCATGCAGCTTCTGTGGGCTTCTCAGCCTCAGTGGTCTCTGGAGAGCCCCCACATGGTGACGCCTCTGGTGTGGGACTAGGGATGGATTCATTTGATAAATTTGTTTCCCCTTCATGTCCTTGACTCAGGAGAGACTTGAGTTTGGAAAGCACTCCATAGATGCCAATGGCAGTGATGGTCAATATTAAGGAAGACGTTCAACTGTTCACACGCTTCAGTAAGGAAAGAGCTTTATACTACCTGTTCTGGATTGTGGTGATTTTTCATTTTATTCTAGTGTTAGATATGCTTCTAACTCGCTGTATGAATGTGAGCCTGTCACTCTTATGTTGGCCTTCTTGGTTTGTACAAAGTTGGGGGAGGGTGGTTTTATATTCTCCAAATAGTCTTCTAGTGAAGGGTTCTACGGTCAAGGCTTTTCTGGGACTCCAGGGCTAACACTCTTCACCAAGGCAGACATCCGAGTGCACATACTCACCAAATGTGCTCTGTGTAGCTCTTCTGCATTTCAGTTGCTCAGTCTTGCAGGATTCCTGTGACATTTCCCCCATACATGTACAGTGAGATGCTCACCAAGAGCCATGTAGGGACAGACAGTCCTTACCTCCTATGCACTGCCATCTTATTGGGAAAAGAGTAACAACAGGCAGATAGAAGTACACTAAGTGCTGATCCAGGACTGGCAGTATGAGGGCCGTGGTTGCTCATACTACATCAGGTCTGGCTGTGAGAGGCTGGGGAAAGCTTCCCAGAGAAAGAGAAATTTATGCTGGATTTCGAAGGGATGTAGGATTCTGGCAGCAGAGACAATAATGAGCAACAACATAGGTGAAAGTCACAAACAGACCAGAGACACAGTCCAGGGAGCCCGAGGCTTGCTGGGGCATCTACAAGGAACTAACTAGAGTGGAAGATGATGATGTTGAGATCTCAGTTTCCAGATGAGTGTAAACTAGGGAGGTGACCAGCTGAATACATTATTTATAGCAGATTTTGGTCAGTGAGCATTTGAGTGTGTATCTAAGATTGAAAGAATGAGAGTGGGACTTAACAAGAGTGTTTCAGAGTGGACCCAAAAGCAGAGTATGACTGCAGCAGGGGAATCCCCATAAGCTGGGCACTGCCTGGGGAAGGAGGATACATATTTGTAGCTCCCTGACCATTTGAATGTAGGCCTGACCTCACCAGGAGTTACAACAAAGACAGGAAGAGGACATCCAGCCTACTCAAAGGCAACAGAAAACTACTTGTGAAAAAACAGATGAGTATTTGAGAATTATGAGGCGAGTGGAGATTGTTGCAAGTCAGAACAATTTGAAATGACACCCTAAAATCTGATATTTCTTAACAAGAAATAGTGACTCTATGAGAAGATAATGCTACCAAGAGCTTTCCTGCCCACACTGAAAGTCTATGTGTAATATCTGAACAATTATGTTTTGCACTGAATAAGCTTGTGCGTCAATACAGGCATAAATCAGCATCGTGTTTCAGATATAATTTACATTATGTGTCCCCCTGGAACTTTGAGTAATTCCCTCTTATATGGTTATTTATAGCTATAGATATGGGTAGGGATATAGATTTAGGTGTGGATAGGGATATGAATGGATATACATATATCAATATATACATATACATATACATATACATATACATATACATGTAGGTAGGTAGGTAGATAGATGTCATTGGATATAGGACTGGAAAGCTAGGTTGGGAATAAATTGTAGGGGACCCTGCGTGTCTGGCTAAGAAATTGGGGCTTGCTGTTTGGACAACAGAAAACCACTGATATGGTATTTGGATGAGGATTTTATTCATTAAGCTCCTGTCTGCTTTTTGGAAGCTGAGGATGAGTTATTAACCATAAAATAGGAAGTGTGAGGTTGATGAGAGCCTCCTATGAGGCCAAATGGACCTGTCCTCGCAGCAGCCATCAGCCTTGCTCCAGGGAGTGGGGAGGCAGTGCTGGGACAGAATCAAGCTTTGGGCTTTCTTCCTTGGCCTCATGGGGACTCCCTTCTGCAAGAATAAAAAATCAAGTCCAAGTTGATGTAGCAAGCAGCACGCCTGATAATAACTAGCATTTGTATGACACTAGATGGAGGCAGGATGGTTGGATTCAATAGAATTCACAAATAATTGCCCATCTCTATAATTGCCTTTTATTTAGCAAGTAGCTACTTTTTACTTCTCTAGAAGGGAAATGGTAGGAAATACACAAAATCACAATTGGACTACTTGAGTTTTCTCTACATTATCTTTTGGAGACCATCACACCAATAATAACAAGAATCTCATACTTGTGATGCATTAGGCAGCTAACAGCACGGTTTCAAATATATTATTTCTTTAGAATTTCACAACCCTGCTCTGTCACCATCAGGGTTGGTGGTGTTGCCACCCCTGCTTTCATTCAAGGATGGAGAAACTGAGGCTTGTTGCCTGGAGACTCATTCTCAGTGAGCTGCAGAGCTATGATTCAAATTTGAGCCTTCTGACCTCTTGTTTAGTGTGCCTTACTTTCCGGCACACACAAAAAATGCAGCCTTAATTTTGATCCTGCATGAGGAAAGCTCTTTTTTAGTAGCTCATTCTGCTCCTCAGGCCTGAAGTTGCTGCTGATCTCCAACAGAAATGTAGTCAAAGTCCGAGGCGTGACTCAACCCGCACCCCCCAACGGAGGTTTCGGTCATGGAGTACACTTCCCCATGTGCACATACTTATTTGCACAGAGAAGATCTTATCACAGGGCCATCTTTGTTCCAGTCCCTGCTTCCGTGTTTATTTGCATACAGAGAAAACTGTTTGAGATTTGCAAAGTCCAGCAGAGCATTTCCTTGTTTCGTCACTGGCATTTGTTTTGACATGTTGATATACCTGTTCTTTAAAACTTGAGTCTAGGAGTGGAACTGGCAATTAGTTTGAAAAAATGTTCAGGGTATTAAAGGACTCAGGCTGAGTGTTTTTAACAGGGAAAGATAACCTGACAATGTCACGATATCAGCCCCCTTGTTTATTGAGGAGGGAATAAAGCTGTTTCAAGACCAGAGAGGGAGAGAGAGAGAGAGAGAGAGATTGATTTTCACTCAAAGTAGGGACCTTGAGTTATTTATCTCTTTATCTTGTCCTGTCCTTAGCCCAGCCCATAGGAGACACTTAGTGTACTGGTCTGCATGAAGGACTGAGGGTCCAAATAACCTGCTTGCTCATACCCTGTGTTGCTGGGTTCCATTCCTATTCATGATTAAGGACTTCGAATAGCTTTGGATATTCCTCTAGTTTGAAATTAGATATATACCAATCCATATAAAGCCATAGGATGAGGTCTTCTCTGAACCAGCTCCAGGGGAGGTATAACAATTGTTCTATTTAGAAATGGCTATTGATAGCTTCATTTTCTTCCAAGGCTCCTACACTCATTGGAAAAGAGGGTGTCAAATGTTTTCAATCCAATGCCCTCTCTTTAGGGTTTTGGCACCTTGCACCTCACTTAGCCTGTGAAATGACTTTGATGGTCTTGCAGATGTGATAATGCCCAGAGGAGCTCGGTGGTATGGACCAGACACTAGTGTTCAGAAAGCCAGGAAGACAACTGCCTTCGTTCTCCCAGCCCACACTCACCCCCATTACCCTCGGAAGAGAGACGCTCAGAGCTAACCCATGAGTTTTCTGGAATGCCTATTCCTCAGGTGAGAACCCTGGAGTAGTGCTCCCCAAAGCATAATCTGTGGTGTAACAAAGGGTATTAATGAATCTGTCAAAGCCATGGCTATCTCATCTGTGAAATATGGACAATCAGAACAAATTAGGTTGTTTGAGAATTAAATGAAATAACACCTGTGGAGAGAGCCTGCCCAGCGTTGGGTTCCTGGAACTATAGGTTTCCTATGTCGTCCCCTCTTCTTTCTTCCCAATGACTTGACAGATTCAGCCAGTCCTTGAGTTCTGTAACATCTTTCCACTCTCTTCTCTACCTGTTGGGGTTCTTTGCCTCAAAATCCCCTCCAAGTCCCACCTCCACTGTGACCATTTTCAGAAATGTCTGCCTTGCCTTGTGAACTTCACAGGTTTCCTAGAGCAGGGTGTTCCTGGCTGAGCTTAAATAGAGAATGGGCACATGGGGCCCCTAGGTGTCCTCAGGTGAGGTGCATGGGAGGAGACCCCAGAAGGGGATCCAGAGTAGAACCTTTTAGGTGCTAAGACACTTGAGCAGCACAGGAAAGACATGGCAGCAATGGAACAGGGGCCCAGCCCAGCCCCTTTGGCAAGGGGCAGAATGCTGCCCATTTCTGTATGTCTGCAGGGAATCGGGCTGGTTCGAGGTTCATGAGACACAGAGGAATGTAGCTCTTATGTGCAACATTGGGAGAGCAGACTTGGGGACCCAGGAGCACAGGCCCTGGGCAGGGCAGCCTTTCCCCAGGGGCGATGCGGTGGATGCCCATCATGGTTCCGTGGGAGAGCAAGCCCAGAACTGTTCATAGCCATGAAAAACATTCCCAGAGGGTTCTGAGAAATACTCGGGGAGGCTTTTGAGAGGATTTTACATAAACAGAAGGGAAGATGATACAGCAGATTTTATAACCTCATTCATACTCACCAGCTGATTATGCTTCTAAATAATGTGAACTATTCCGCTGCGTAACATCAACTTACTGGGCAGTAGAGTAGATGAAGGCTGCATAGGCCCGTAGCACTTCCTGTTCAGTATGGGTTGGCTGACACAGCATTTGGTGTCTGAAGCCCCATTACCTTCTGGAGTTTGGACTACTTAATATTGCTTGAAATTCAAATTTAAAAAAGAGAACAATTTATTACTTACTAGGATTTCATTATTACCGACAGGTCCTGTTCTGCAATTCTGTCCCCCAGACCCAACCTCATGGTTTAGCCCATGGTTTTCCCCCTTCCCTGTGATAGCTAATGATCACAGTGGACTCCTACCGAAATGGGTTGATCTCAGATTGTACGGAGAAACACCCAATAACTTAATGGTGCCATTAAGTTAAGACAGAGTTTTCACCTATCTGTTTCTGACTAAATAGAACTAAAACTAAGGCTGTGATCAAAGATTATTCATTTTAGCCCTATTTGCACTTGGTTCTTGGTGAATTAACATCTTTGGGAGTTATTAAAACCATTACTGTTAACATAAGAGATAAGAGACTTCACAGAAATTCTGAATGATGCTTTGAATGTCTTTAGATTTTCTTTTTCTTGGGGGGGGGGTGTAGGATGTTCAAGTGCCAAGACCTTATTTCTAGAGATAATTTATTGGACTTAAACATTGTCTGTCTACCTCCTTGAGGTCCTTGCCAGCCAAGAAGCCAGCTGTGAAGTCTGACTGAGCCTGTGGGTCGGTGTTTGTCATCACCCAGCCTTTACTGGTGGCTTGGAGAGCTCACATTGTGGCCACAGAGAATGGGCAGTGTTTACTCACTGGTGGCAGGATGATTCCAGGCTGGATGGCTGCCCAACAAGTGTCCAAAGAACTGGCTGTGCCCTTTCCGTGTCCCAGGCACAGAGGAGGCTGCCCCTTCTCTCTCCCGAGGTAATTTCTGTGTTTCCTGTAGTCAACAGTTTGCCTAACTCACTCTTCTCCAAACTTTTTAGATGCAAATGACAGGGAGGATGCTAGGGTCCCTGGGAACCCCCGCTCACTCGCTGTAGCGTTGTCACCTTCTGTTACCCAGGTGCATGGCCTGGATTTCATTCAATATCCCATGTTCCTGGCACACAGGGAACCTCAGTGTGGTCTGCTGGGCCGAGCTGGCTTCCTGCTTGTGAGAGTGCTATGCTGGCAAGATACCTCTGCTGCTCACAAGGCAGCCAGTGCTCCCTGGCTGAGGCTTGAGGTTCCCTTTTGTTTCTAACTACAATTATCTTCTGACCAGCTAATCACGCAGTGTGTTCTCTCACACTCTGTAGCTCTGGCCGGAGAAATACCAGTGACCTGTTCTTTCCTGAAGCCCTTCTCACACTGGGAGTCCCTGGGAGAAGCTCACAGGGGCCAATCAATAAATATGTGTCCAGTGAATTGGAGAAATGGAACAGCTTCCGGGTCACTTAACCCACTTACAAAAATTCTCCATGTGGGCTAAGTAGGTCTGGCTTAACCAGAAGCTACACTGAAAGGGTACTGCAAAGCCTGAACACTTTACTTTCTTTGTTGCCCTAGTGCAGTAGATGACTGGGAGGCTAGATGGGATAAAGCCACGTGGCAGAGTGCTATGGGGTCAGGGAAAGTTGGGATGGTCAGCAGGTGACGTATCTTTTCAACAGTTACCATGTGCTAGGCTCTGAACAAGGCATATTATGGGTATTATTTCACGTTATATACACAGCAGCCTCCAAAGGAGGAGATATTGCCCTGCTTTAGTGATCAAGAAATTGAGGGGAAGTCACCTGTATGAGGTGACACAGGTAGTACAAGGCAGGGCTAAAAGTAGGAGCTATGTCAGAGCCTCTGCTCTTCCCACCATCCCCAGCTGGGTGGCTTCTGGTCTCACCAGGACATCAGGATGAGCCAGGCCCTCTGGGAGTCCTCACTCTGGACTCTTCAAAAAAAGATTCCATCACAATAAGCAGAATACCTTCCATTGGTGTTAACACTTGGACATCTACAGAAGGACTTAACACCCACCACTTCATTTGCGTCTCACAGTAATCTAGTGAGGTATTAGCTGCATGTCACCAATGAGAAACTGAGGTATAAAGAGACAAAGAGAGTTTGTTCTAGAACTCAGCACTCAGGGTGCCTGATTGTGACTCTAGAGCTCTTTTCATTGGGTCTCAGAGACAACAGAGCACTTTGATTAAGTGCTGTGGAAAACAGTTCAATACAGCTTTATTTAAATACAGAAGGCCAGGCTGGGCGCTCCATAAGTTGGAAACTCTATGATTCACCGTGTCCCCATACCTATCTGTGCGGGGCGTGTCGCAAGTGGTCGATCTGTAAGTGAGGGTATCCGTGTCACTGGTAATTGTGATTCATCTGTCTCTGTGGTGATGAGACTCACAGTCCTTGCTGCAGAGGCGTTCCTTAACTGTGTCTGAATGTCACCTTCGCTTTGAGCGCCGCAATCAGGAACAAGAGCAGAGCCTTAAAAATGTCTTAGTGGTAGAACCCTATTTTTCAAAGAAAATGTTAGGTAGAGTCTCGACATGGTAAATGGTTTTTAACAAACGGTATCAGGTTGGACAATTTATATCTTCAGCATTTGATGAAAAACAACCGTGGGAGACTCTTGTGACCTGCCGATGCTCTGCTAGGCTTCCAAAGTTCACAGTCTGAAGATCACAAAGTGCAGTAGATTTTTAGATTATGTGTGTTTAGATTAAGGTAGATCATCTATTTCTAAATTATAAATTATTAATTTAAATAATTTATTTATATTTATTTTTAGAAATGATTAGATGACTAGAGTGCTGTTCATTTCCTCCCCTTGTGAACCGTGAGGCTGCTAGGTGGGGAGAAGGCATCAGAAAAGACGAGACGAGAGAGGAAGGGTGGGTGTCCTTTTCTGGATGTCAGCGTCTCATACATTGCGGATGGAAATATTTGGGAAGACTGGGTCCGAACTCAGTACTGAGTGGTAGATATGGTGCATATCAGATAGGATTTTTAGATGCAAACAACAGACTCCACCCTGGCGAATGTAAGCTCTGAGAGTTTCATTAAAGGGTATGTGTAGCTCATAGCATCGTTGAGAGGAACACCTCCGAAAACCACCCTGCAGAACCCAACTACCAACTACTGTTGCCTCTGCAGGGTGAGATAGTACTGGTTCCAGAATTGCATGCCTTTGACAAGGTCAGGGAGTCACCAGATCCAGAAGCCACATCAGAAGGCCATGGCTCTGGGAAGATGCCTCCCTACCCTGATCCATATCAGAAGAATGAATGTCTTGCACTCGGCTTTTCTTCCTACCTCATTCAATTCATAGTTGAAGGCTAATACAAGTGCAGTTTAATGGTAGAGCCCAAATCACACCCAGAAGCTTTACTACTGCGGAGCCTGAGAAATCCACCATCTACAGGAGGGTAAAAATGAGTGCTGAGCAAGTTAGTCCCTAGTAATGTCACGATCTACCACTTTGGTAATCAACATTTACACACACCTTTCCCTTTACTTAAATTTCCAAACATCAACAGCAACAACTGATGTCCCTACTTAACCTAAGATATGAAGTTATATCTTATGAAATGGCAGATTTTTGACTTTTCAACCTAAAAATGGCAAATTTATATGGTTAATTAATAACTGGTTCATGTATGGACACACATATACACTTACACACATTTACCCTCTCTTTAAAGTCTAATTGGTCAAAGCACCCATCTCTGAGTAATAGTTTTTCCTCCTTCAGTTCATTTACAATCCAATGTTCTTATCCTCTAAACTAAGGAATAAATGAGGAAGACAGCCTTGCAATCACAACAGTAGGAGAAACAGGAAGGGATAAAAGAATGAAAGAGAGAGAATGGAATAAAGTAAGTACGGAGAGCTGTTATAGTTCCCCTTTCTGTAACTGGTCAAGCAAGGTCATGGTTGGGATTATAGTTTCTTCCCTCTACTACCAATTCCTTTGCCCTCAGCCCGTGGGTCAGTCAGTCAGGGCTCTTAACTTAGTGAAATGTCCTAAACAGTTATTCCTGAGGAGTCTAGTCCATGATGGTCTTGCCCGTACAGGGTTGCTTCAGCTTTTATTTATTAATACCATAGATATGACCGTTTAAGGAGGTGCCCCAGAGAATCCCCTGCATTCCAGACATATTTCTTCCCACCCCTATTGTGTAACAACATGCTTCTTCCACCTTGATCACCAAGACTAATCACCCTGGCTACAAAATAACTCTCCCTCCCCTCTCTATTGTTTTGATAGCATAAAGAGCCCTAAGTAACTACATGGCAGTCTTAACTTCCAGTTCAATGGGACAATTATGCCATCCCCTGGTGAAGGATGAGTTCTAAAGCTGCGGAGCTCAAAGTCTCAGGAGCAGGAAGCAGATATCTTGCAAATGGGTCATCAGATGTAAGAGAGAGATATTTTGTGCTTAGTTCTATGGCTATGCATTCTGGCTATGGAAGAAACATCACTAATTATTTTTTCCTGATTTGGAGTATATACCACATCCCACAGCCTTGCTCGTCACTGCTCCCAGCTCACACTTTACTGGCCATTCTCTCCTATGAGGTTATCTGTTTCTAGATGAGGAGCATATGGTAAGACCAGTGAATCCTATGAGTGTGATCACATGGCCTTACTTCTTTTCCCATAAAACAACTTGCTTTGAGAAAAGCAATACTGTGTGGGATGAATGCGTTAAGTCCATAGAAGACACTGAGTAAGTCTATCGATGGCAAAAGCATGGCAGGCAAGGAAGACAAACCCACTTCTCGAACAAGAACATATGACAGTGAGCACAGATTCTGTTCAATAACCCAACGGGCAAACCTTCCAAAATTGTTTCTCCACATCTAAACACAGAGTGTAGAAGTTGCTGAGGATAGCTACAGAACTCAAGACAGTTGTGCCCATAAGTCACTGATTGAGAGACACACGGTCTCTGCTGGATCTCCAGTGATGGACCAACAATTCCAATCTTGTCCTCAGCCAACCCTTCCTCCATTCATTTATGCTTTTTCAAACATTTCCCACATTCTCAACTCAGCCCTCAGACACTGGATCCAGAACATATTCTAGAGGACAAAATCTAGATTACAGAGTCTAGAAGACACAGGCTCAAGGACAGTCTTGTGGACATAGCCTGAACAGCACAGAACTGGTAGAATTGTAAGACAAGGAGCACTTCTACAGGAAAGGCCTAGGCTGTGGCTGAGGATGAGTTCGGGGGGTAAGAGCAGAGACTCCACACTGGAGCAGTGACTGGTGATTTCATGGACTGAAGGTACAGTGGCCAGGAGGTAATCTGGCAGAATGAAGTACAGAATGTTTAGAAAGGTGTTACGCTGTGCAGTGCTGAGAAAGGGAGGTTGGTAATCACATGGGTATAGGAAATCAACCAGCCCCAGGCTTCTAATTAGATTCCATGGTGGAAACACCAAAGACTCAGGGTGTTGGGCCCATTTCCATGAAACTTTCTGAGAAAGGCCACGCCCATGGAAAGGGCTGAAATTCATCAGATGGGGCAGTTGTTCTGAGTGGGAGCCTTGACTTGCTAATGAGGGCGTGGCTCCTTGAGGGCAAGTGGCATAGCCCCTGCCTGTTTTCACAACTCCTGTGGCACCTGATAGTGTGCCAGACACGCTGAAGGTCAGGAGTTAACCAAATAATTGTGCCTGTTGAATCCCTAACACTTGTTATCTATCACCTCCTTGTTTTTTTTTTTCGCTGAGCCAGTAACACTTGCCCTCAGAACTGGGGAAAGGCTGGGAATGGGAACTTTATAAGGAGGAGAAGAGAAAATGTTAAGTACTCGAGAATTTCTTTTTTGTAAAATTAATTGAAAGGAGTTGATTTAAGATGGGCTTTTATGGAAAAACACATTGAAAAATGGAAAAGCGCCATGAATCTTCTGGTGTTTTATTTGCAGTATTAGATTCTGACAGCCGACAAAAGTATCAGGGAAAATTCCAGCATGTCCTCCTAGGGTCAGGTCATTGGCCCGTGACCCTGAGAACAGAGTCAACCATCCTCACAGAGGAGTTGTTGTTGCCTCTTGAATCATTTCGTTGTCACCATTTGAATGGTGTGTCACGTCCACGGAGCGCCAATGGCATTTTCCTGTACATGGACAGCACACAATTTCACTTTGCTCGTTCCCCGTTACTAGGCTGGCTTCACTGGCGCGGCAGCCTACCCTTGTCCTGCCCAAAGCAATCGGCATGACTCTGTCAAAAGTGAGATGAGCCCTGGCTGGTGTGGCTCAGTGGATTGAGTGCGGGCTGCGAACCAGAGGGTCGCCGGTTCGATTCCCAGTCAGGGCACATGCCTGGGTTGCGGGCCAGGTTCCCAGTGGGGGCCAAGTGAGAGGCAACCACACATTGGTGTTTCTCTCCCTCTCTTTCTCCCTCCCTTCCCCTCTGTCTAAAAATAAATAAATAAAATCTTTAAAAAAAAAGTGAGATGAGTTTCTGATTTTTATCTCTAAATTGTGAAAGGAGAGTTGGCATGAAAGAGCCCAAGTCCCTCCTCTAAATGTGTGTGAAATGCACTGCAAGGTGAGAAGTGATTTCATTTTATAAATCATGGGGCAAGAGACTTAAAACAACAGAGCTGGTGGGAGGGTGGTACAATATGAGTTGCAAATTAATGGCACAGTTAAGAGTTCCTGCTCTCTTAGCTTCTCTGTAGCCCTTTCCCTTTCACCTGGTTGAGCAGTCTGTCTGGCCACGGGCTGTGCTGCTTCTGGGGAACTGCAATATTGGCGTTAAAACCCTGGACAAACTGTGTAGTAGACACGTTGTGTCCTGCCCCAGAACTCTTGAATGTGTGGGGTCCTCATGACCCCCCAAGTCTCCTAGGATATGGCAGCTTTAAATGGAACCCTGTCCTCAGAGAGCTGCTCTGTGATGCAATCTAAGCCTTAACCCGAAAGAGACCAAGCCCTTCTGGTGCAATCTTCAGCCCTGTTCAGATATTAAGAAAAATGTGGGGGATAGAAAACTCTCCCAGCCTCCAAACGTCACACTATGTATTTCTGACCTTAGTCATTTGGGCTTCTGCTTGTGAAGTGTGTTCAGTTCAGGTCAACAAGTGCTTTCCTTCCCTCCCTCCCCATCTCCTTTTCTCCCTCCCTTCCTTCCCTGATATGTGCCAGATACTAGTGATGTATAGATGAGTAATATCAAAGTGTTAGCTTTTCAGGACAAGATAACAGATTTGTAACTGAAGAAATCATGACACCACTAATATATAATCAGTGTCATTATGAGATAAATAAGCCAAGGGGCTATTTTGGCCTGGGGTCACCTCCTTTGAAATGGCCAAAAGTCACAACACTCCAAACAATAAGCAGGCACTCTGGAGTAATTAATACTGATGAGTAACACAGTCTGTGTCCATACTAACGCAGATGGGAAGCATCAAGTCCCTTGGAGTTTGTGGATTGGGGGCAGACCAGGGCAATCTACCATCAAGTGTTTATTGTTCATGATGTGTATACAAAGGACTACATTCTCTCTAGCAGCTTATGAGTAGGTTCAAAGGTAAAAAGTAAATACATGAAAAAGTAATAGCAATACAACTGTGAATTGATGCTATAGAGTGAATGCTTATTCCCCACTCCCCAAATTCATATGTAAACTATTCCTCTGATGTGAGGCTTCCAGGAATCATGCACTCTTGCCTTTCCTCCTGTATCACTGGATGCCCCTTCTTAGTCTCTGGTCCTTTGCAGGCCTCTCCTTTTCTTCCTGACACTGACTCACTTCTTATTTCTCTCTTCTATTCATACTCCTTCCCTTAGTGGTATCAGCAAGTATCAAAGCTTTAAAGGTCATCTTATATGTCAGGCTCCCAATTTTGTAAGTCTATCCCAGACCTTGCTCCAGGACCCCAAATTAAAAACAAAACAAAACTGCCTCTTGACACTTCCACTTGGGACTTTGTGGAGCATGTTCCAAACTTGAGCTCTAAGCCAGCTTTGCTCCAGGCTCCTCAATTTCGGTTGATAGTAACCCCATCTTTCTTTTCTCTCATGCCAAAAGTCTTCAAGCCTTTACTGAAATGCTGACTTCTCATGAGGCCCACCTGGGTAATGCTATTCAAAATTTCATGTTATTGCCCCATTGCCTTGGTAGTCACAGCCTTTACCTCCTTTTACCATAGTACATGATTTACTTATTTATCATGTCTCCCTATTCTCGCCCTCACTGCTGCCTAAATTATAACCCCCATGAGGGTCAAGTTGTTTTTTCTGGGCTGTTAATTCATGCAGCCAATGCATCTAGAATGCTGCCTGACCTGTGTGTAGTGTGTGCTCAGTGAATCTTTGTCAAATGAATGAAAATAAACAAATCGAGTCGCAGTGGCCTAAGCCAATGTCTGAGGATGAAATAATCTTCTATGACCACTAATGTCTGTTGGTAGCACACAGTGACATGATGTTACTAGGGGTGACTCTTGGTCCATGAGAGTTTGAATGTTGAAGTCTGTAAATAGGGGAGCTTCTGTGATTCTTTCAGATGAAGTTGAATAAAATCACCCTCAAAATCAGTGAAAAGGGGGGCTCGGTTTCCTTATTTTATGTTCATTGAAAATAATGAATGATATGTTGTTCTTGAGCCTATAACACAGACATTTATAAGGTGATTATGTTTACTGAATAGGATACTGAGCACTGGGCAGTGGGTTTATTTGCTCTATCACCAGCCTAGGGGTAAGCACTGACATTTGCTCCCTCCCTCCCTGTCCTTTTCGAAGTGTAGGCCTTATGGATATTAGATGGTCTCTGAGAAGTGGGCTACAGATCTGGTGGAATCTTGTGGGCTGTTGGACAGAGTGGAGCCAGTGGGCCACCTCTCTGTGTTTTTTACAGTCTATTTCAGGCACCGCTCTGAGTCAGTAACTGAACCCATTCTGGTTGTCAGAACATGTGACTTCTGGAAACCTCAGATCAATGATTTACCTCTGCCTGATTGTGACTCCCTCAGACATCACTTTACGTTTGTGTGTACTGACTGATGAGAATGATTCACTCAAACAGGTGACCTGGCTAGATGAACCCCCAGAATCCTTTAGCTTAGGTTACAATTACCATCTTGGTAAACTTCAGAACACACAAGGTCAGTCTTTTGGGGACAAGGGAATCAATTGATATTCCCAGCAGTACCCACTGTGGACATGAAGTTGGGCATTGGGCACACCCAGACCTCGGGGGCCCTGTTTGCTTGAGAACCAGACAGCCACATATAAGGCAGCCAAGGGGAGATGGAAGCACTGCCAGCCAGTGCCTGCAATCAACATATCTGAAAGTGAGGGGCTGGGAGAGGACAGAGGGTCTGGAGACCTGCACATCACTGCCTATTCTCTGACCCCACACTTGTGAGCCGGAGTTTCTCAAATTGTAGTCTTTGGATCATCTGCACAGGACCACCTGGAGAATGTGATAAAGATGTCAGGTCCTGAACCTAGAATCCTGATTTGGTCTGGAGTTTGCAACCTCCCGGGTAATTCTGTCCAGGGTACAGTTTGAGAACCATTGTTCAGACCGTGGCCTCACCTCCCCATGCAGAGTGCCCTTGGTGGGCTTATCACAACTTTGGGCGGTGGCTGAATTCCAGGGGATGGCTCCCGAGTCTGTTCTTGGCAGCTCTGATTGTCCCCAAGTCCACACACTGGCAGCCCATCTGGTTGGCCCAAACCATCTAAAATTAGAACATCTGGAATGAAATTCCTCATCTATTTCTCCAAACCCAGCTTCCCTCCCTGGCATACTTATTTATTTTCCTCAATAACCAGGCTCACAAACTTTGAAATATTCTTAACTCCTTCTCACCTCTTACCCCTCTCACCACCTAACCAGTCCCCACACGGGATATGTGGTTCCTTCACTATGTCTCTAGCCTTGATGGAATTCCTCCCTCTCCATTTTCTGCAGCCAAGTTTAGGGCATCCATCTCTCATGCTGGTACTGTGACCAACCATCCTGGCGTGCCTGGGACTGAAAAATGAAAGAATCCCCTTCCTAAAATGGATAAGATCTTGAGAAAACTGGGATGAATTGTTCATTCTATATCTGGACCACTGTAGCAAGGAGAAGCTCAACCTTCTCCTTGACCTCAGTGCACAATCTCTCCTCTCTGCACATCATTGCAAGCCCCACGCCATCTCTGATTGAATTTCCCTGTGCATAAATTAAGTACTGTGTAATTCAAGGCCCCCAACAATCTGACCCTCTCTGCTTACCATTGTACTTTCATCTTCAGTTATTCCTCTCCACATGGCAGTTGCTCAGCTGAGCCAGCACTTCCACTGCCCATCTTTATTCTGGGCCTTTGTCTATGTTGTTTTCTGCCACCATCCACTCTCTGGCCCATTCTTAACCTTTTGAAATCTTACTCATCATTTTAGTCCCAGCTCAAGTGCTGCCACCTCTGAGACACCACAGTTCTGGTCACCAAGCTGGAAGCAATGTCCATCCTTGCAGCTCTGACCGTGATTCCCTCCTACCACACAGGTAGCATTTGTCACACGCTGCCTTGATGTGTATGCCTACTTGTTACCTATCTTTTTTCCTGCCTGACCCAAAATCCCTCAAAGAGAAAGATATTTCTTATGTTTTGTTTTTGTTTTTCATCCTGCATAGCTCTTCAAACCTTGTATATAGATAGTTAGAAAGCATAGATTCTGGTTAAAGAAACAAATAGGTAAACTTTCATTATTTTTTTAGGTTCTTTTTTAATGTTTTAAAATTTTTTTCAATTATAGTTTACATTATTTTGTATTAGTTTCAGTGTACCATTATATTTATTAAACTGAAAATTTTTGCGCATTAAAGGGGAAGGCATCAGCGTCATATGTCACTTTTGGGATGACCCTGCTCTCAGGAACACGCGTCCAGTTCCCTGTGACTTATAAGGTACACACATGCCATTTATGATGCCCTGACTTAAGTTGCTAACATGTATTGAGCCTCTGCCTCATATATACTAACTCAGTTAGGCTCACAGCAAGCCATGGGACTGTCCAGAACAGCGGTTTAGACAGTGAGTCTGGGAGTCAGACTGACTGGATTTAAAACCCAGTTCTGCACTTTACTAGCTGCTATCCTTTGGCAAGTTGCTTAACCTGTGTTTTTCCATTTCCTAATTTATAAAATGGGGGTTAAAAAGTAAGAATTTCGGTGGGATATTGTGAGGACTATTACACTTCAGTGAATCCTCGGGTCCAAGAAGTCATTTATAAATGCACACCATTATTGGAAAAAAATATCTACCAATTAACCCCTGAACACCATAGATTGTTAGATGGGGCCTGATTTCTTAGATGTTAAAATATGATAAAACGTGCATCTTACAATCAGTGACATTTGGTAAATGGTTTAAATGAATAATACCGTTATGGACTGAATTGTGCCTCTTCCCCCAAATTCATATATTCAGTCCCAACCCCCAATACCTCGGAAGGTGACTATATTTGGAAATAAGCTCTTTAATGAGGTAATCAAGTAAAATCAGGTCATTGGATAGGCCCTAATCCAATATGACTGGTGTCCTTATAAGAAAAGAAGATTAGGACACAGAAACAAACAGAGGGAAGACCACATGAAGACAGCAGAAGACAGCAGCCATCTACAAGCCAAGGAGGGAGTCCTCAAAAGAAACCAGTCCTGCCAACACCTCAGATATCCAGCCTCCAGAACTGTGAGGAAATAAATTTCTGATAGTTAAACCACCCAGTCTGTAGTATGTTGTTATGGCAGCCAGAGCGAACTCATACAGATCCCTCAATAAAGCTTTCTAAGACCACAGGACAAGGAACCAAGATATGGGACAGGCATGCTGTCTTAGCAGGAGACCTCCAGCCCAACCTCAGCTGGTTGCTTGTACCCAAATAACCGAGTGCCAGGTCAGACCTTCCTGCCCTGTTGAGTCTACTTCATCGAGAGTCAACTGTTCACTTGGGACAGCAGAGCCCTTATGTGAACTAGTACCATGAGCACTTGACCCCTTAGCTTTTTTTCAAAAAAATCCATCTGTGAGGGCACAAGGAAAGCATGAGGAGATTTGAGTGTCAACACCCTATGAGCAGGATTCTGGCTACACTGTGTGGCCCATGCTTGGTTCAGACTGTCTTCAGTGAAACTGAAGGTGGGTACTTGACTTTCAAAGGGTTTATAAAAGCAGATGGTCTACATTAATTAGGCCTTCGAATGGGATTGACGCCCCCTCCCGTTCTTTTCCTATAGTGGTTTGACATTTTTGCGTAATCTGAGGAAAGATCATTGAGACTGAAATGCGGCCACTCAGAGGCTTTGGCTCATGTTTGCTAACCTCCTGTATGGTGAAACACTGGCCCCCGGACAGACCCTCATTCACATCAGCACAAAGCACTAGTTATGTGTGTTGAAATTCCTTAGAGAAAATGTCTTGCAGGCTGCTGGGGAGTACATGAGTGCTGGAAATACCTCACCAAGTGTTGCTCAACATCCTGGGAAGAAAGTCTGCTGGCATCTGACCCTCACCCTGGGGACGCATTGCAGGGCTGTGGGGCACGTGGGGCTGGTGAGGACAGAGGAGCGTGGGTGGGTGGGTAGGTGGAAATGGGGTTGCATGTTTTCTCTGTAATCATCCCAGACCAGCTGGGAGCCAGCTCCAGACTGCCCACTTTCTCAGTCCATTGAGAGTACCTAAAGTCAGGCTTGTCACCAAGGCTGCCATCTCCCCTGCTTGGGACAGGACTTTTCTTGTTCTCTGAGGATAAGTCCCAGTGACTTGGGTTTCCTCAGCTTTGACTTGGAGAAGTAAGAGGGTAGAGGAATGGAGGAAGGGTCTTTGATCAGCATCAAAGGTGTGAAGTGGTTAGATGGGATGGAAACTAGATCAACTGTGCCTCTGGAATTTAGAGAGAACTCCAGCAGATGGGTTAAGTGACCACAGGGTGCTTCTGAATCCTAATGGCTTAAGTGGAGGCTGCGCCTGGGTAGTGCTTCTCATTGCAGGCCCTGGACCAGTACCACCCCTGGGATAAAAATGCTAATTCTTGGCCCCATCCCAGACCTACCAAATCATGGACTCTGAGACTGGAGGCCAGCCATCTGTGCTTGAACAGTGATTCTCCTGGTGATTCTGATGCATGCTGGAATTCGTTAGGAGCACTGCTGGAATGAGGAAGAGACAGTTCTGGTGGCACTGGGTCAGGGGAGGAGTGGGGACGAGAGAGGAGGGAACAGTGGAGAATGGATTGAAAAGTAGAAAGAAGTTCTCCATAAAAAGGAAAGGTGATGAGGGCTGCCAGAATCAAAGAAGAGTGTGAGTCAAGATCACAACAGCCAGTGGTTGAGGGGAGGGAGAAATGGGAGGTAACTTCTTACTGGGCATGGGGTTTTGTTTGGGGAGATGAAAATGTTTTGGAACGAGTTAGAGATGGTGGTTGCACACCATTATGAATGTGCGAAATGCTGCTGACTTGTTCCCTTTAAAATGGTTAATTTTATGTTAGGTGAATTTCACCTGAATAAAAAAAATAGATATTTTATAAAGATTGGTAGCAGTTCAAGATAGCCTGGATTCTTAGTTAACCCAAGTCTACTGCAGAGGCTGTGCAGAAGTTTTAAGAAGAGACTCAGCTAACAAAGGTAAGAGAACAAACGTGGAGAAGAATTTCTCCTAGAAAAAGGGAATTGCGTTGCTAAAATGCACTGCAGGTCCTGGAGGGGTTCATTCACCTTCTTTCCATACTAGTCTGGTGTGGGTTGAATGGGGGCCTCCTAAAAGACATACCCATGTCCTAACACCCTGAATGTGAAGTGTGACCTTATTGGAAAAAAGGTCTCTGTAGAGGTAATCAAAATAATGATCTCCAGATAATGTCATCCTGGATTATTTAGGTGAGCCCTAAATCCAATGACAACTGTCTCTATGACACAGAAGAGGAGACAGACACACAGAGAAGGCAATGGGAAGACCGAGACTAGAGCTGCACAGTGATGAACCGAGGAACGCCTGGAGCCACCAGACGCTGCAAGAAGCCAGGAAACATTTTCCCTTTAGAGCCTTCGGAGGGAGTGTGGTCTGTCAACACACTGACTTTGGCCTCCAGAACTGTGAGATGGCACATTTCTGTTGTTCTAAGCCACTAAGTGTGTGTAATTTGTTATGGAAGCTCTGGGAAAAAAACACACCTAGCCTAAGGGGAAAGGCCATGGGAATAGAGTCAGAGAGCCTCAAGTTTGGGGCACCGTATTGCCTTGGATGAGGTATGGACTCTTGGTGTCACAGCGGTCCCCACCAGGCTCCCATCACTCACTGCTTTACCTGTCAGTCTCTGGTGAGCATTGAGTTCGTGTCCTTGGGTCAGATGCTCTCTCAAGCCTTCCCCTTCTTTGACCCATTGGCCTTCTAGCAAGAGGTCGGGGATGATGAATTGATAACCCACATCTTCAGAGTATTTGGAGGTGATGCACTCTACCATCCTTTGGATAGCTTGGGTGATTTACTATGGAGGATGAAGGAAATTTTTTCCTGAAATGCAGCCAGATGCCTTTTTCAAAACTGGGCACTTTGTGATTTTTTTTTTTTAATGAACTAATGAAAGGGATTGTCTCCAGGCCAGGTTTCAGCTGTCCCTTCCAAAAGGTTGGAGGGTGTGACTGAAAGATGAGCGTGAGCTGACTGTGGCAGAGAAGGCCTTCCCTGAAAAGAAACAAACAGGGGCCTCCAGTGGGGCTGTTATATCAGCGGTTCATGAGCACCCAGATGAGGCAGGTGTGGTCATTTGGAATTGCCCTTGAGTTCACCAGAAAACATATACCACCTGAAGTTGCTTTTTCCCGGAGGCTGTGTGTCTTTCGAGGAAATCTCTAGGGTTAGCTGCTCCTGCAGGGAATTATGTAATAGAGGGACTGGTGCTGCCTCCATCCAAAGGGATTTACTTAACCAGAAAGCACCCTGGGTAATAACGCTTGCCTGCTCTGCCTCTGATCCGGGCTGGCTCACGGGGCCGTACTGTGCTGCGTTTTCATAGCTCTGCCTCACTCTCTGTTGGGTGTCCGTGAGAGGGACAGTGGAGTCGATGCTTCCCGTGTCATGTTCCTCCATGGTTTTGCAGCTGAAGTGAGGAGATGTAGTTCCAAGTGGGACCAGGCAAAACTGCGAGGGACAAAATTTGTCTCTGGTGGCCTCCCGTTCCATTCCTGAGAACCTCCTTTGCACCCGTGTCAGTACTCGGACTTCACGCTTTCATCTTCTTCTCTCTCTTCTCTGTCGAAGCGCAGCTATGTGCGGTCTGAGCCCTTTCAAGTCTGGATCTGTTGAACAGAGGTCCCAAAGGGTATTAACATCCCACCGTTTCCAGGTAAGTCATTTGCAGTTCAGTGGCCTTGTCTAGGATGGTGGGGATTTCAGACCCATGGTGGACTGGCAGTGGGGGGATATCCCTTAGAGATTTTCAAGTCACCGGATATATGTGACTGATGAGTGATCTTGTGGACACTACACACCCGGGACCAACATGGAAAGTGAATTTATTGATTTGGATCCACAGGGGACGCTGACAGAGCCTGTTTCTGGGGTTGGCTCAGCCTCCAACTGGCCATGTGATCCTGGGCCCTTCCCTTACATCCTCTGAGTTGCTTTCCTCACCTTTAAAATTTAGTGGTAAATCAGTTGGGATTAGGTAAGAATCTGACCAGAAAAATCATCCAGGCCAAAGGTAAAAATCCAGCTCTGCAAGCCTCACATCAGACCACCCAAATCTGACTCTCCACAGCGGGACATGGGCATCTCTGTTTTTTGAGCACTGCTGTGATCTAAAGGACCTGGCAGTGTTGGACACAGACATAAATGACTTCTCAAAGTCCTCTCAGCTTCACTCTCCTGTGACATTCTCCAGGAGGCCAGTAGGGCCACGGCTGCAGCAAGGGCCCAGGAACCCAAATGCCCAAGTTCAAATTCTGCCTCTGTGATTGGCCAGCAGTGTGAGCTCATGCCTCCCATGCCTGGGTTTTCTCATCTGTAGAATGGACATCAATCGATCAATCAGTCATATAGGCTTGGTGATGATTAAATGATGTCAAATAAGGAAAGGGTACAGAACAGTGCCTGACAAGCAGCAAGGGCTCAGGAGTATGTTGCATGGTTAAAACTTCAAAGGGCAGGGATGGAAAAGACAGTTGACAGAGCTTCAGAACCCAGCTCAGCGTCTCCTCTCTCTGCCTCCTTCCTTGGAGCTCTGGGGTGGCCAGGCTCAGCCCCTTAGAGCTGCCTTTTGACCATCCCCAGGTGACTAAGTATTTGAATTTATTTACCGAGGGGTCAAATCCCAACTAAATTCCAAGTGCCCCGCGGGCAGGGCAGGGGCTCAGTCATCTTTCCTCTTTTTACCCTCAGTGCAGAGCAGAACAGAGCTGGCAAAGGGCAGGCTCTGCGTCAATACTGGTTGAATCCAGTTCACCTCCTCAGCCTCTCTGGTTCTCAGCTATCTCTGCTTTCCTCTGTCTGTCTGCGGCTCATGTCTCCATTTCTGCCTCCATGAATTGGGTTGCTGCAGTGTCCTGGCTGAGACCCCAAAGTGGGCCTACCACAGGGAGGTCATTTTTCTCTCTCTTTCTCCTTGGTGGAAGGTGCACCCTGGGACATTCCAGGGTCAGAACAAGGGCGGTGTGCAGGATCCTGGAATGAAGGTGGGAGGACCCGGCTCTAGGACCACATACATCATCACTCCCACAGGATAACTGTCCCTGAACAGTAGAAAGACAGCAGCGTTGTCCCAGGAAGAGGTCTCGTTTTCCCATAATGACTCTAGGTGCCAGGCATCTGTTCCACATTGTGTCCTTAAGGGACTCAGGTCAGGTGGAGTAGAAGTTGACAGACCTACCAGTGAGGGAGGAGCCAGGCTGCAGGAGGTGGGGACTGGGACTGATCCCTGCCCTGCCTCCAGATTTCTTGAAGCTTTGGACTCTGAACTTCTCTGTGCTACACTAGCTAGGATGACAATAATAAAAGAACGAGGCAGAAGGTTGATCACTTTTTATGAACTGGCCTTGGCAGTTACTCAGTGTCATTTCCGCTGTAGTCAGAGGCCCCCTACATTCAAAGGAGAAAATATAGTCCCCACCTCTTGATGGGGGGTATCAAATTTGCCTAGCAAGGACAAGTGGGATGGGAACAAAAGTCCTAATGGTTATTGGTGCTGGCATGTATTAGGGTTCTCTAGAGAAATGGAACCAATAAGACATTGATTAATGATTAATTAATTAATGGACGGATTATGAGCAATTGGCTCACATGTCTATGGAAGCTGAGAAGTCATGGGATCTGTAGTCAATAAGTTCTAGTCCAAAGACAGGAAAAGACTGCAGTTTTAGCAGTCAGGCAGGCAAAGTTCCTATTTCATCAGACTTTGTTCTAGCCAGGCCTTCAGCTGATTGGGTGAGGCTCACCCCCATGAGGAAGGCAATCTGCCTTACTCAGTCTACCCATTCAAATGTCAATCTCCTCCAGCAACACCCTCACAGATATACTCAGAATAATATTTGACCAAATGTCTGGGCACCCCATGGCCCAGTCAGATTAGCACATAAAATTAACCATCACAAACTATCTCTGAAAAACACAACTGCCACATTCTCAGAGGACAGAGCACAGTCCTTTTGGGCCCCAGACAAGCTCAGAGCCCTCTGGCTCTTCTAAAGGGTGTTGCTGCTGGTAGACATGGGAACTGGATTCAGGCAAAGACACTTCCTCCTCGGGGCCCCCACCCCTTTCTTCAATGGGCCTTGTAGGTAAAGGGGCCGAGAGATAAGAATGGTGACTTGGGATGTCACATGAGACCCTAATCAGGGCATTGCTGCTTCAGAGGAAAATCCAGATGCTGGGGGTCTCTCGGGCCTTTTGTGACTGGGCCAGCTCACTGGTGGGAGCATATGGGACATGCGGGTAGTGAAGGGAAGAGAAACTCCAACTGGTGGTGGTGTCAGGGTAAGGCCAGGAGTGATCTGGGAAAGGCACAATGGTCAGGTTGCTGAAGGATGCTCTTCCTCCTTGTCATCTTTATCCTTCTTTCTTGCTCCAGCTCTGGCCTTGTTGTTTAACAAACAAACAACAACAACAACAACATGCTAGAATAAATTGGAATAAGCAGTCACATTAAGAAATCAGTACATCATTGGGTTTTATTTGTATGCCACATTCACATACTCAGGGCTATGGATGTCCTAGGGCTCTCACAACACTTCTGAGAGTAGGATGTTATCAATTTCAACCTGTAAATCAGGGATGTCAAACTCATTCTCACTGGAGGCCACATCAGCCTTGCGGTTGCCTTCAAAGGGCTGAATGTAATTTTAGGACTGTATAAATGTAACTACTCCTTAACTAGGGGCAAGGAGCTTGGCACTGCCACTGGGTAGAAACAAGGTGCCGGGCTGGATAAAACAAGGTGGAGGGCCAGATTCAGCCTGCGGGCCTTGTGTTTGCCACCTGTGCTATAAATGACAATGAGACAGGAGACTGAATAACTTGCTCCTGATCACACAGCTCATGAGTGATGTAGGTTGAGTTCAATCATTGTTTGAACTCTGAGAGTTCATTCCACTGTATGCTCTTTGCACTGTATCAGAGTTCCTCTAATTGTGGGGAATGGGGGAGTGAGGAGAGCACAAGGAAACAGCAACAAGAGGAAGTTGGAAAGAAGGAACCTAGGATTTCCTTCCTGCATTTCTTAGTGGTTGTTCACCTTTAAGGGACAAGCAAGTGGGGGAGGCCACCTGATTCTAGGGATAGCAGTGAATTTGGGTGGGAGATGGTCCTTCAGAGAGAATGGGAAAAGGCACCTGCTTGTGTTCAATGAGAAAGGAGAAGGTCAGGGCCAAGGCTACCAGCCTCTCCTCATGGGCATGGTCAACCTGAGTGACCCTGTGAATCACAACACAGCTGCTGGACATTTTTCTCTCCTGCCCTCAATTTTTAGGCTTCCCGGGCAAACACGTTTCATCTACTATAAAATAATTTCCTGGGAGAAGATGGGATAGAGTGGATCATGAAGAGATACAGAAAATGGGAACTCTGCTTCTGGCTCAGCCTCTGGTAGTTGTTCTAGGCAAGTTACTTCACTTCTCGGGGCCCCTAGTGAGGATCTGTCTCCAAGCTTCCCTCCAGCTCTGAAGTGTGTGCCTCCCCCCGTGTGTGCCCGGTATGTAGTAGGCACTCACACAAGCTGAATGGTTGCATGTGTTGAACTAGATCTCCAGTCAGTCCACGGCACAGCAGGGCCTCTGTTTCATGAAGAGGCCATCCAATTCCAGCCCAGGTGAGCTGAGCATTTTTCTTTTATACCTGGGCCCTGAGAACGGGTTTACCCTCTGGCAAGTCACACCAGGGCTTGGAAGGCTCTTACATCTCTCATGCAACTATGACTCCTAAGTCACCTTTATGTAACTTTGTACCGCCAAGTCCTCCCACAGGCCTACCTTGGAATGTCGTCCTTTTGGCTTTCCTTTTGTTCTGGATCTTCACACTGCCACCACCATGGGAATGCACGCAATGAATCACAGAACTGAGCCTACCAGGATGTTTCAGGTGAGAACGGCCCTGGTGGGGACCGAAGAATGCTCCTTCCATCTCATGTGCTCAACGTGTAATCAGGCTGCTGTCTCCATCCTTGCCTTGGCTCTTCTCAAACCGTCCCCACTGCCAACCACACCCTTTCTCTCCCAGGGCCTCCTCCAGACCCACTCGTCCTGCATCAGACTCATGCCGCTCTTTGTGGAGTGTTAGATTGTGGGCACCATCTTCCTTAGGGAGTTTGTCCTCCCTGCTAAGCTCCCCCTTTGCTACTCACTCCAGCCCTGTCAGCCTTCAGGAGTGTGAGGAGGCTGGCAGAGTTGGAATACAGCTAACCACAGGCGAGTCACCTCCCCAGGTTCACATGGAGAGAAAAGAAAGGGTAGATGTGCTGGTAGGAAAAAAATGACATTCAGGGTAAGAGTAGAGCTGAATCAAGCGTTAGTCATTGAACCCAGAGGAAGAGGAAGGCCTCTTCAAGAAAGGCCCTGTATGTGTATGGGGGTGTTGGTGGTATTGGTTAGAAAGAAGAGGTCTGAGAGAGCAAGCGGACCTACCGCCATATGGAGTCAGCTACTAACTATAGTCTGAGAGGAAACTGCAGGTCATTTAGATTCATGAAAGATCACCAACACACCTCAGTGAGGGCCTCCTCTGTGGGCAACTCTGTGTCGTTTCCCCACAGCTGGCTCACAGTACTGACACTGCGGCACTATTGCTGTTGAAACAGATACATGGGGAGAGGCTAAAATTTGCAGCTGGGGGAGTAGTATTAGACTTCATAGTAAAAGAAGCACCCATTTTTATGGAACCTTTCCCCCCCCAAAAAAAGAGAATGGATATCCCCTGTATCTAAAATGATCAAGGGGCAACCTGAAGGTGCAGGTGGCACCAATTCATCTGACACAGCCCCCGAACATTGGTGGACCTATGGCCTCTCCATTCACCTGAGGACAGAAGGACATAGCCCCAAGTAACTGAGGTCTCAGTCCCTGTAAGAAAGCTGAGGAAAGTGAGCATTCATCGCTTTCATTGAGATTGCTTCTTACTGCTTTGGCACAACCCTTGGTCTCTCACTTCGATCTCCTTCTTTCCTCTCAGACTGGCTCTCCCAATCTACTCTCAACATCCACATTTCTGTCACATGTGCCATCCCTCTCTGGTGTCTGCGCTCCCAGACCCGGGAGTCCCCTTGGAGTTAGCAAATTCCCTGAGACCTTTTTATTCATTTCCTGACATCAATTCTGCCCCTTCCATTATCCCTCCTCCACCCCCACATTCTACAGCCATCAAATAGCTTTGGGCCTCCATAACATCGTGCATGATCTCCTGGCTGTTGATGTGCAGCTGGCATTTCCCTCCCCCAACCTTGCTGAGTCATGCTAGGATGACGAGATGATGAACAGTGTCAAGAACTGCTATAGCAGTTCCTTTAGGGTTGTCACATGCAGCAGGGACTGCTATCGCTACACCAGAAACCCATTTCCTTTTCCCAGGCACACGGCTAGCCCACATTTATTTCCCCACCTCCCATGTACTTAAATGCAGCGTATCACTGAGTTCTAGGTGGGATGTGACTAACCCTTTAAGAAGAGCACAGCTACAAGCAGACAGTGAGGCTTTGGAGATGGTCGTGTTACAAATGGAAGGTGCCTGGTTCCTGGATGACAGTGAGGAAGAAAGACACCCACCAATGAGATTGGCTTTCTATGTACATTAGCAAGAACGGTGCCCCATAGGACAGAGAGCAGCACAGGGCATCAAGGCATCAGAGGCCACCTCTGTAACCACACGGGCCTAGCAAACCTCCCCAAATGCTACTCAGAGGTCATCTGAAAGAGGAGGAGGGATTGGGGCAGAACTCTAAGCATTTCTTTGAAAAGAACTACTTTAAACTTGAAGAGAGACCGTGGAAGCAGGATGAGACTCAGACATTTGTTAACCAGCAAATTTGAGTTTCCTTTCTACTCTTCAAACTGGAGCTGGCTTTGGCACGTACTTCATAGGCTGCTGTGAGAATCAGGTAAATAGCATGTAGAAAGCATTTGGAATCGGCAGGTTGTAACTGATGTCTTTGCTGGGACCATTGTTCCCCAGAGAGGTGGCATGCCTGGGAATGACTCAGTCGGCTACGAGAAATAAGATGTTACATTTATTTTGCACCTCTGAGTGGAGTGCAAAAAAAAAATTGTCTGCTACCATAACACTTAGTAACAACAACCCGACTTGAGTAGGGATTTGTGATTTTAAAGCCCTTTAGAGTACTGTCCCCTTGAACTCTCTCAAAAACGCCACACTAGGGGAGACCATTTCCCCCTTCATTTTACAGATCCAGAAACCAATGCTCAATGAGTCTGACTCAGCCAAGGTCATGTTTCTAGAAAATGCTGGAGCCAGCTCTGAAAATCAGGACTTCTGACTCCAAACTCTCCTCTCTTTCAACTCCGTCACTCCTGTACATGGGCCCACGGCCACCGGAGAGGGCAAGACCCTCCACCTACTTCTCGGGTCACTAGACTTCCCTCCTACAAAGAAGCTTTTGTTTGGTTGGTCTGGGGTGCCGAGAAAGGAATGGGATTACAGAGGATCCCAAACGTGTAGTGGGGAAAGAACAGACTCTCTGGCTAACTCAGTGAGCACTGGGTTCATTCATGCAACAGTCCTGCCTGAGCAACGATGCGCTCCAATGATCCCAGGGGCCTGCAAGTTTTCCCACCAGTATTGTGTGGCCAGAAAGCCACTTGCAATCTTAGAGACAAGTGGCTCAGATGTGGGGAGGCCAGGTGGCCTTTCCTGGTCATACAGAGTAAGAGGTGACTCAGAGATGGGAAACCCTCAGCATAAAAGGTTAAAGGAGGCTGGAGGAGGCCAGCCCTGGACACAAGGGAAACAAAGCCAGGTGCGCGTGGGGGAGTTGCCCAGACAAAGGGATCTCGCTTCTGTCTCTGCTAAGACCTCTTCAGTGGCAAACAAGACTCGCATTCATATGCACTTCAACACTCAGCAGGGTAATTTTTTAAAGTATATTACCTAAAATGGGGGTTATTTGTTATAAAGGGTGAGGGGTTTTTCACCAAATCCAGGTCAGCTGGATTCAGAAACTGGAAAATCCTCGAGTGCTCTCCCTGAGCAGGGTGGTCTTGTGGTCAGACCTGCCTCCTCCTCTCTTTGTGGACTAGCTGGCCACCTTCTCAGGCCTCCTGGTTGCCTGCAAGGCTAACTCCTCTTGTTTGAAATTCCAGATTCCCAGAGGAGGGAATTTGATCCACCTAGACCAGGGGTCTCCATGCCCACTGTGGTTGGATTGGCTCCAGCTGTCCCCCTGAAGTGCTCACGGGGGCCTGCCCTCTAGGCCAACCAGAGAAGTGGTCAAATACAGGACAGGCCTTCGGTCCACAATGCGGGAGAAAGCTGGTTGCCTGTGGAGGAGAGTTCAGTTCTTCTGCTTTTTATTTATTTTTTAGAGAGAGAGAGAATGGCAGGGAGGGAAAATAGAGGGAGAGAAACACCATTCGGTGGCCTCTCATACACACCCCAACTGGAGACTTAACCTGCAACCTAGGCATGCGCCCTGACCGGGAATCAAACCGCTAACCTTTCACTTTGTGGGACGATGCCCAACCAACTGAGCCTCATTGGTCAGGACTTTCTTACATTTTTCATTTCAGGAGGATGAAGGTTTTCTTTCCATTCGAGCCTTTTCCTCACAGTCCCCTCTGAGGGAAGCTCTCACTCCAGGCATAGCAGTGGCTGCTTCATGTAGAAGGTGAAAGCTGGTTTTTGATAGAACCACCTACTCAGCGCTCTGAAATGTCCAATTTCCTCTCCATGTCCTGCAGCCAGACCTTGCGTTGTGAGGGGAAGCTTTTCCATAAGAAAAGAAATGAGAACAGCTAGTGACAGGGCTGTCAGCCTCTAGACACATTTAGAACTCTGTGGCCTGTACTCTGCCTGCCGTTACTGCCTTTTCTTGTCATTTGATAGAGGGCAGGCCTGCTGATGTCACAGACGCTCCCTCTGGGGCTCAACAGCTGAGGAAACCAAGTCAGAAAGGTGTGACCTGACCTCATGTGACATTTTGTCTGGTTGCGGGTTTTTCTGTCCTGTGTGGATGACTTCTCATGTGGAAGAACGTTTGAGGGCTTGTCTGTGTCCATATTTGGCCTCTGCATCATTAGGAATAATAAAACGGTGTTATTCTACTATTACAGGAATTCATTTCACAGGGAGGTTATAAAACTGAGAATGTATGCATGGCATTTGGAAGCTCACACTGTCTTTTCCTGGAAGATTTGTAAGCCAGATGTTTCCCAGGTCAGACCAGCCTGAGAGCATAAGCGAAGCTCGGGGGACCTCTGGCTCCAGTCCCATCAGCTTGAGCCAGGGTCTGGGGCGGGCTCACAGCACCTCTGATAGCACGTTCTCTTTGGGAGCACACCATCGCTGCACCCCACTCATTGCCTGTCACCAATGGGGGCCTCCCCCTCTGCTTGTGGGCCGTTCTTCCGACCTGGTCCTGGCCCCTTCTCTGCAGCATCAGTCACAGCACAGGGAGGTGACAAGGGGAAACTTCCTTCCTCGTGGGGCTAACAGTGCCTTATTCAGACCCACACTGGGACAGCCATTCTATTGTTCCATTCAGCACTCCTAGCGATTTGCCTCTTTGAGGGAACTCACTCCTCCCTCATCAGAAAAGTGACATAGAGAGAAGATGGGGGTGATATTTGCTCCCTAGAGACTGGTGTCATGGCTGAGAGGGCCACTACCACGATTGCTTTCTCCATGGACATTTTGGACACCATTCTAAATGAGACCAGACCAAGGTCAGATGAGCAGCCATTGCCTGACCCAAAGATGTGCTTCTTTTGTTCAGTCATTTTTCTCTACTGTCATTACAAGAAAGTAAGATTCTGTCTGAGAAACCTCTTGGGTAGCACGGCAGCTTGACAGGGAAACATGAAGGTGGGTTCAGGCTTGTCCCACTGCCTCAGGTGATTCGATTCACCTGGTCTGTCTTTGTCACAGTCTGTATCATGTTGGGTAGTAACGGAAGCAGCAAAACACAGCAGGCATCCTCTGGTCCTCCATCATCACTCTAGAAACTACCCTGGGCCGGCCCCACACTGACCACTGAGGTACACAGTCCTCAGGCCTCCGCAGGAACAAAATAGGCGTGTGCACAGAGCCACAGCGGCCCTGACCCACATGCACAAAGGATCAGGTAGATCCTTCCCTTGCCCTACGCAATCCACAAAGGGAGGCCACGTCAGCAAGCATGCAAGGTGCAGCGCAGGGCTGGAAACTTTATGTGTATAATTGAACTGCTTTCATGCATTTCCTGTGAAGGGCATTTTATGATTTCCACTGCAGCACCAGAGACCTCACACCTGTGAAGAAGTGGGGATCACACCTGTGAAGAAGTGGCCAGGTGTTTCGACACCAAAAACTGCTGTGGGCTCTTATCAAGCTACCCAGTGGTCCTCAGAGGTATGAACATCCCTCGCTAAGGTTTGATAATGTCCCAGGGCCTGGGGAGGGGAGAGGAGGCCTCAGACAACAGGGTGAAGTGAATGAGGCTTGCCTTTGAGTTCTTCCAGCAACCTTCTCAGCTTTTCTGCCCTCCTCTCGTCCCCAGGGCTACTCTCAGCCAGTCCCTGAAAGCCGAAAAGGTTAACTTGGTAACTTTACTGCAGGACCCTCAAAGAACAAAAGTCCAAGATCTCAAATGAGCCTCCCCATGGGGAGTTTCAAGCTCCGAGATGGACAGCATTTGCCCACCTAATAAATCACCTGCCAGCACTGCCTCTTCTCCAAAAGCCAACCAGAAACTCTCTAAAAAGCTGCTCTGCACTGCTGTGACTGAACAATCTTGAGGCTTTCAGGTGACACTTCTCCCTCTCATTTGCACAGTAAAGCTGTGTTGTGTTTGCCTTCCCAGCCCAACTGTTCACTGCAGCCATTGGAAGCCAGGCCTTTCCAGGTCAGGAGCAAGACAACATCCGGGGTGCCAACGACTGGATTTGACGTTGTTCCGAAAGTGTTAGTCAGTACTATTAGACCAAAGAATTACAGGAATAGCATAGAGATATCTTTAAAGCAGGGGATAGTATCATTATTTGTAGATGATCTGCTCACATAGTTGAAAAGCACAATAAAATAAAATTATTGGAAATATTGAATTCAATAAGGTGGTCATAATTTTTTAAAAAGCAAAATCAATGTCCTTAAAGCCAAGTAATAACCAGTCAGAGAATATAATGTAATAAAAGACTCATTCACCAAAGCAACCATAACAATAAAATAAAATAAGGTAAAATGAAATACCTAGGATAAACTTTAAAACTATGTGCATGATAGATGAAGAAAATAATCAGCCCAAAGCAAGAGACATAAAAGATCTGAATAAATAGTGAGACATCTTATTCTCAAATGAGCCATTTAATTTTGGTTAATTTCTAAATATTTGGGGATTTTTCCAGGTAGCATTCTGATTTCTAGTTTAACTGCATTATAGTCAGCAAGCATGGCTTGTCTGATGTCAATTTTTTTTTATTATATTATTGATTATGCTATTACAGTTGTCCTGATTTTTCTCCCTTTGCCCCCCTCCATGCAGCACCCCCACTCCCTCAGTCCATCCCCACACCTTTGTTCATGTCCAGGGGTCATACATATAAGTTCTTTGGCTGCTCCATTTCCTGTACTGCACTTTACATCCCCATGGCTGTTCTGTGACTTCCTATGTGTATGTCTTAATTTCCTCACCGCTTCACCCATTCCCCCACAGCCTCTCTCCTATCTGGCAACCATCAAAATGCTCTCTGTATCCATGATTCTCTCTCTGTTCTTCTTGTTTGCTTTGTTTTTTCCAGATTCAAGTGTTGAAATTTATATTTTTTGCCATTTTATTATTCATAGTTTTGATCTTCTTTTTCTTAAATTAAAAAAAATTGTTAAGGTTTATTTTATGGCCCAGAAAAGAGTCTATGTGAATGTTCTATGTTGTACTTGAAAATTATGTGCGCACTGCTTTTGCTTTTGTTGGGTGGAACATTCTATAAAGGGTAGATGAAATTGAGTTTTCTGTATCTTTGCTGACTCTGTCTGCTTGTTCTATTAATTATTCAGAAAGGAATGTTGAAATCTCTCACCATAACTGTGGATTTGTGTTTCTCCTTTCAACTCTACCACTTTTTTGTTTCATGTATTTTGTTTGGGGCATTGACCAAGAGGATATCACAAGCCTATATAGATGTGTGTGTGTACCTAACAACACAGCCTCAACATGCATAGCTTCTTGGTGAATTAACCTCTTTATCATTAAGTATTGTCCCTGTTTATCTCTGGTAATATTCTTTATTCTGAAATCTATTTTGCATTAGTCAATGTAGGGATTCCAGCTTTCTTTTGAGTAGTGTTTACATGGTGTATCTTTCTTCACCCTTTCACCTTTAACCTACCTAGATCTGTGTGTTTCA